>JBBPKT010001187.1:0-10408 GCA_038089395.1 Pulveroboletus frians
GGACCTTTTCAAGGTATTCGCACTGGTCAACTAGGACCTGGCGTCCTGAGCGGCATATGCGCATATGGAGAAACTCAGTGGCTACACCAAGATCTCGACATTCCCACTTCTTCATGAAGAGAGCCTTGACCTCATTCACAATCTCTTTGCTGGGACCACAGAACATGGCATCATCTACATAAACAATTGCAACAACCATATGGGTGCCACGTTTTCTGTAGAGAAATAAGCCAGCATCTGACTTAAGGTGTTTAAAGCTGAGTTCTTCCATGAACTCATTGAGGGCCTTCCACCATGCCAATCCAGCCTGTTTGAGGCCATATAATGCCTTGAGTAGGCAGGGGACCTTGTCCTCTTGACCAGGAAGTTTAAAACCCTCTGGCTGTTCCATATAGATCTCTTCATCCAAGTGGCCATATAAATAAATAGGTGCTGTGGACATCTACAGCCTCGATATGCCAGTTTTCCAGGGCAGCTAGTGCAAGCATAAGCTGCACTGTCTCGAAGCACACAACTGGAGAGAATATTTGATCAAAGTCGAGTCCTTCAATCTGGGAAAATCCCTTCACAACTAATCGTGCACGCTTTCGACCGTCTGGTTTGACGTCAAAGACCCATCTGTTCTTAATGACCTGCCAATTTTTAGGGCAGTCTACTAGTTCGTATACATCTCGCTTTTTAAGCATCTCCAGCTGCTCGCAGCAAGCAGCCTTCCACTCCTTCTGGTCTGCAGAGGGTAGTTTAAGAATGTCCCTGAAAATCCATTCACGAATCGGCTTTGATCCTGCAGAATCAGCCGATGCAATCGCCTTATTCAATAGATATATGACGAGGTCTGCTCCCCCTTCCCAACACAGCTTCTTAACATCCTCCTCGCTAAGAGTGGTGGGAGATGATGGAGATGCAGCATCTTTGGGTGGTGAGGAAGGGGTGCCCAGGAAGTGACTCGGTATATCCTCTCTTGGAGCTGAAACCCTAGAAGGGCCAGACTCAACAACATTGTGCCATCGGGAGGTATGCTCTATATCCTTCAGCTGATCCACTGGGTGTCGGTCATCACCATACACATTGTTGGGCCGCCTGGGCACACGACATTCACGCTGAGGGGGGAGTGGAGGAGCAGGCATAGGAGGGCGAGATTCCTTTCGAGGTCAGTGAGGAGGGGATAAAGCACGTCTAGGCGATGGGGTACATGAAGCGGATGGGAGACTAGGAGGTGGAACAAAGGGAGGAGACGGTAGACGAGGAGGTTGAGGATGATTTCAGTCCTCATGACTGACAGGAGGTGGTGCTGGGAGCTGCACATCGACTCCGTCAGGAACAGGGGTTTGGGCAGCGGGTTGTCTGCGAGTTGAAGTTTTACACTTCGGGAATTGCGCTTCATCAAAATGAGCGTGCGCAGATATGAAAACGACATTTGTGGGAGAGCGCATAAAAATATAGTTGCTCTCGTGTCCAGGAGCGACACCTAGGTACACCATAAGCTCTGACTTAGGAGCCATCTTGTTGGTACACACATCCTGAGGGATGAATACGTATGCTGCACAACCAAACACACGCAAGTGGCTAATGTCAGGCTTTTCCTTGTAAAGGAGCTTATAAGGGGTATGCCATTCATGTTGGTGGAGCAGTGTCCTATTGTACAAATAACAAGCATGTGTCATTGAGAATTCCCACCAGCTATCAGGAATGCAAGCCTCAAGGTGCATAGCTTCCGATTTGTCCATGGCAGTGCGCATGAAGTGCTCAGCCCAGCTATTCTGCTGTGGAACATGTGAAGCGCTCTGGAATATACAGATCCCATTGTCGGCCAAGAGCTTATCAAAAGCATGAGATTTGTACTCTCCCCCTGCATCAGACATCCATCCTTTGACTTTGCCAGAAAACTGCATCTGGACCATTGATAGAAAATATTTAGTGACCATCAATGCAGCATTTTTTGTGTGCAAAGAGGACATCCAGGCAAAGGAGGTGTAATCATCCACAAATGTGATGACATATTTGTAGTGGTGGTACGATTCGATGGGGAATGACTTTATGTCGGAGTGCACAGGCTCAAATGCTTGACTGGCTCTACGCACATCAGGTGAAAAGGCGCGATTGGACATCTTGCCCATAGTGCAGCCAGGACAAATAATGTCCTCCTGTGGTGCGGATGTCTCAGGGAAGCCTCACATATGTTTTCGCACATGCTTCTGGACCTCCTTAGAGGGGTGACCTAACCGGTGATGCAATGTTTCCCATGTAGCACTGTGGGAAAGAAATCCACTGGGAATGAGCGTCGACGATGCTAATGCATAGAACATCAGTGTCGCCATCGTTGATGTCGTGGACGCGTCTATCTAGTGACCGTCACTAGTCACTAATTATTAGCTTGTGGCCATGGGTGACCATGATTTTTAACGTCCAGGTCAGGCGTGACAATTGTATTAAATGTCGCAAAAGTCAGTGGTACAATCGCGACGTCAGTCCTACATGTCGCTGAGTCTATCATCATCATCCACTGTGGGACCTTCCTCTACAGAGTTTCTACTGCTCGTTGCAGGTCCTCTGTCTATAATTCCCCACTGCTTCCTTACACGCACCAAGCCGACTGTGACCTTCAAACTTTGGACGTCGGTCACTATGTCTGCCTTGTCTGAGTCGAAAAATGTGATCTCGTTTGCTGTGTTCTTTCCACTGATCTCCCATGGTGTGATCATTGCAAGGATGAGAGTTCTGCTGCTGAGTGTTTCGAAGATTCTGTCTCCTGGCATAGTAAGGACAAATATCTTCCTCAAGTCACCATACCCCACTTGACAGAGTAAAGCTCTGTTTCAGGCCTCACGCTCGATCTCATACTAATGAATTAATCACATCTTAAACTCAAATGAAAGTCACCAAACGTACCTTCACATAGCAGTTCCGTCTTCGTGGAGTCATCCCCTTTCGAGTGATTGTCCCCTTGGTTTGAAACGTATCACCACCACCTTGGATTCTGAGTTTTCCAGCAAACAGGGAGGGCAGAGGTAGACATTTCTTCACCTCAACATCACGCCTCCCTATCACATCTGCGATGTACTGAGCGATTTTTTGTTGAAGGGATGGGTCACTGATGACTTGTTTGCTGAATGGCGTGCTGAGAACGTGGTGATCATCTACGTTGCAGTCAGTTGTAGTACCAAGTTGTTTATGAAGGTAGTACTTACATCCTTCGAAAGTCTGTTCATATCCAACCGGTTCATTGCCCTTCCTCTTGTCCCACCAAGCAAGCTCATTGGACAAGTCATATTGAACAGCGAGTTGTTCGAGAACAATAGAGTTATATAGGATCTTGCTCAGGCTACTCCATGGCTGGACTCGGGAATGGAGGGTGTGTTGAAGGCTGCCACAGTAGTGTTCCATGAAGAATGTCCATGTTGACCATACTGGTCCACAATAGCGAATCCCTTCAGCGATGTGAAGTAGTCCATATATGGTCAACGTGCAAGTTGGGAGCCTGCTGATTTGATAACGATAGTAATACCTGACACCATGTGTGACTCATAAGTATTCCTTATCAAAACAATAAAGGAACGTACTTTTCGTACTTCTGAACCCACTTCTGAAGCCGGGTTTCAAGGTCATTGACCTCCGCTATTGTGATGCGAAATTGCAAAGTTATCTTCATAAGATCACGAAGTTCGCACATGTGGACATAGTACTTGTCCTTAGAGAAACGGTTTTTGAGCAGTAGAGGTGCCAGGTGGATGAACCAGAAACACCATGACTCGGCAATGAAAAGAGAGCGCTCGGCAGTAGCAATGTTGGCAAGGACACGTACAAATGAAGCAGGGATATGCTCGACTGCTGCTGCTGTCTCCTCTCCAATGGTTTCCCAAATATGTGGCGAGATCCTGAACTCGTCTGTGCCAATGTCCAGGCCCTTGAATTGTCCAGTCCAAAGGTCAACCAGGTTCAGGATAATATTCTCTAATAAAAGATGGAACCACTCCCAAGGTACGCAGCATGCGTAATCAAGTGAGTCAACCCGCCACAACCCAGGTAGGTCACGGATCCCTGTCTCCTTGGCTATCTTCTCCTTTGCTCTCTTTGACAGCGCTTGAGAGATCTGCTCAAACGTGTCAAGAAAGTCTGAATGAGTCCGAAGTGGGAGTTCATCAGCATTCCAAGTCACCGGCTCTGACTGAGAAGACGCTTTTGGTGGGTGCAATGCGACATAGTGCGTTTTTCCTAGTCCACGAACCACTTGGATCTTGCATGAGCGACATGGAAAGATCGAGTTATGCCCCTTAATATTGAGAAATTTCTGGATGGTGAGAATGTCACCCAATTTGAAAATTGTGTAGGCGCACAAGTCAAAGATGACTTTTTGTGAAGCGTCAAACATGAGGACGCCATATGCAAGTTCAGCAAGCTTGTCATCAAGGGGCGACAGAAAAGATACAAGGTTCTTGGGTTGTCGTGGCCCAGGAACAATCCCAACACAGATGACGTGTTCGTGATGGGTACAAAGATCTGGGGGAATATTATAATTAACCAGTAGGAGAGGCGTAGCAAGGGGACTATTTCGTTGTTTGTAGAGTAGGTAGCTGTCGGTGCAGAGACCCAGCGCAATTTCACGGGGGTCAGCAAAGTAGCAATGGCCCAACTTCTTGCTATCTACAATGACCTGTTCTTCTAATAGCTTTTGATAATGGGCAGCATCAAAAACATCATTAATTTCGGATGCACTTGCCCTGTATTTGGCATGGTAGCTCATCAGCTCAATCCTCTCCATGCTCTGAAAAAACCCTCGTAGCCATGGGATAAGTGGGAAATATGAGAAGTGCTGGTGAGATTTGCCATTGGGTTTGAGTCGTGTCCCATTGCAGTATGGACAAATAGGAAGACAGCAATACTCTCCTGCATAGAGGATATAGGAGTTGATACAGCAATCATATTTTATTGAAGTGACCTGTGCAAGCTCGGCTGCCTGCTTCAGAATGAGATACTTCGAGTCTAGATTCATCTTGTGGCAAAAGATGAAGCTCATTTGCACAAATGCTGAGTGCGTAATCTTGCCTTTGACCAGTAGATTAAATGCATGGATGCCATCTCGGTCTTTCTCCGAGAGGACAGAGTTTCCTAGTCCAAAAACTATATATATATCAGTTTCTATAGACAAAACATACAACATACGAGAGTTATATACTTTCTCTTCATGCTCCTGCTCATGTGCCTCTCGTAATCCACTGAGGACTTCATCGTCCATGAGTTCATTGTCCGACTGGTCCTCCACTGTCCAATCGCACCCGTCACCTTCATCGTCAATGAAGTCTTCTTCGTCCTCACTAAGAGATTCTGAGAGCTCAAGATCAGATAATGACCTGCTTGAGTAGCTCGCCACTGAGTTATCTAGTTGATTGTGCTGAGGATTACTATCGTCTCCGAGAAGAACAAATCTCAATAAATCTACATGTATATGACACTGGCATACCTGACTGATTTTCATGATCTGAGTTTCCAGAGTCAAGACTCTCTGATGCACAAATCTCGCCAGAAAGTCCATGACTGGTTATCACCTTGTAATGCCAGCTATGTTGTCGGAGGCTGAGAATTTTCCCACATGTTGTACGACACCAGCAATGTTTGTAATAGTTTCTATTGATTTTGGATGTCTTCTTCCGATGACTTGAGTGAGCAGAATGCCCACCACTGAGTAATGGTTTGGGGCACATGAGGTGTTAAAGCAGGAAAACTCAGAGGGAAAATCTGGCCAGACCAGGACTCGAACCCGGGACTACCCACTAGTACTGGGATCATCTTAACCACTAGACTACCCGGCCTTGTCACTGTCTGAGATGTGTGGCTTAGAATCTAACATGAGGAGCATGGCGCACTTAGCAGACAGAGAAGTACTCTGGTCACATGACCGATTAGGTCATCAGATCGATCATCGACACGAAGTCTGAAGGAAACCTGTCTCTGTCGTGAACGTACTCATCATCATGCCCCCATTACAAAAATCTCAGCCTCCTCCCAGACAGAGCACAAAGATGGCAGCCCTTGCCAAGATGATGACAGATATGCAAGCACAGCTTGATGAATTAGCACGTAAGTGGTCACCTGGAGTGCGATCTAGTGGGCTATCTTTTATTTTAAGGAGAATCTGCAAATCCCCCCCAAAAAAGCACTGGCACCATAGTCAAGCCGAAGGATATGATATCCAGACCCAAAGGGAGGCCAGGACGTAGCGTCGGGAGGGGTTACAAGATCATTGACCAAATGGGTCTTTCTGGAAAGCGTGAGCAGTACAATCACATTGTTGTATGTGTATTTCTATCTATCTTCCATGTTTCTATTTTCACTCGTAGCATGGATAGTGTACGGTTCGGAGACTTGCAATCAAGAATTTAGATATTACTCGCACGATAACACAGCAGAGCGATAGCCTTGTTGTTGAAAAAGTCATCCATCAGGTACTCCTTCATCGCTTATTGTGCATATATGCACTCATTTCTTCCATAGGTTCAGCTCGAGTTCAAAATTTTATTGCTGAAACATGAGAATGCATGGCCTGTGCGAGATATTCTTGCACAATATCTCAGAAATAGTTTGCAAGCGGAGAAACGGACTATGGCTCAGAGACAGGTCCATCAATTATCTATACATGCTATTCCTGATAGAAAACATTTGTTTGGCATCATAGAACAGGAATGGGAGGCAAGCAGAAGGTGACGGATCTGGTGATGAGGGTGATGTCGAGATGGATAACATTGAAGAGGGTGAGGATGAAGATGAATACGAAGGTAAATTTAACAATACAATTTCACCAAATTACTAGGCAACATTGTGTTGAGCTTAGTGATTACGCACTCTCAACATGACTGACTACTACACTAATGTGGTGACTGACCACTACACTAATCGTGACTGACCACTACACTAATCGTGACTGACCACTACACTAATCGTGCTGACCACTACACTAATCATGACTGACCACTACTGTCAGTCATGTCAGTCATGTTAGTACTTATTATTGTTTATTGTTATGTACACACATGTAGTACAACCTGCAAGTTCCATGTCCGGACTCTTTAGTCTTTGACATTGGACTCCAGGTATGTGCCTATTAGCTGCACTAATATTAGTCTTTGACATTGGACTCCAGTTGCTTGACATCAACTGTCTAACACATTGACATAGGTATCGATGGCATTGATCAAGATGACAACGGCCAGGAGAAAGAACAAGAGATCTCTACAAGTTCCAGGACCAATCAAGATGATGATCGCCCCCAGAAGCGATATCGAAGCAAGTATGACAACAGTGGAAGGAGTACTCAGGCCAAGAAGATTCAATGGCAGGCAAGCAAGCTGATAGTAAGAACTACCTAATTGTCACATTGACTTCAATCCTTTTAGGATAACGAGGAGCATGGCATCAACCATGAGCCCCGGGCCCAAAAGGCTACGTCAGCCAAGTCACGGTCCCAGGTCCCAAGCGACATCAATCACGAGCCCAGGACCCAGAAGGCCAAGTCAGCCAAGTCGCGGTCCCAGGTCCCGAGTGACACCGACGATGAGCCCAGGACCCAGAAGGCCAAGTCACGATCCCAGGTCCCGAGCGACATCAATCACGAGCCCAGGACCACCACATCGGCCAAGTCGCGCTCCCAGGTCCCAAGCGACACTGATGACAAGCCCAGGACCACCACATTGGCCAAGTCACAGTCCCAGGTCCCGAGCAACATCAATCACGAGGCCAGGACCCAGAAGGCCAAGTCACGGTCCCCGCTCCCGAGTGATGCTGATAGCTCAGATAGCCACAGGGACCTAATACTGAGTAACGCTGATGGGAATGCAGACAACAAGAAGGTATGTAAGATCGCCCATTGTGTTCATGAATTTAAGTAACCTGAGAAGGATCCAGGCTGGTGACGATGAACTCCTGGAATCTCCAATACCTAAAACATGTCCGGGCATGAGCTGTTCAGATGTGATCCCCGATAATATCCCCGATGAACTCAGGACTGCGCTTACTCGCTATGCTACCCTCTGCCATGGACAGAAGGGTGATGTGCGTCTAGCAGCTGAGATTTGTGCTGCAATCAAACGGGAGCAACAGCGTGCATACTATCTGCAACTCACACAAGAGAAAAGTTGGCCTGCGACGACGATCAATTTCAAGGAGATTCCTGGGCAAATCTTAGCAATGTACAGTGAACTCAAGAAAATCATGTTTGTTCGTGAAGCAAGAGAGAATCTTTTTTTTTGGAACTGTTTTGAAGCTAATCTCGAGCTGGACGGACAATCGATTGACGGATTTGCTCAAATGCGAGCATCCCAGATTTCTATGAGATCGGAGGTGTGGAGGAATGCACGCAGGGGATAGTAAGGGCCAAACATGCCAGGGTACAGCGTCCCTACTAATGCCGCTTTATAGCTATGGCTCAAAAGGAACTGCCATTGTTATGCATACGCTCCTGCGGCTTTTCCCACCTGGCTCAACTGCAACGGACGCTTTTGCGCCTTTACCTTTGCTACATTACTTTTCCTATTTTCTAGTTCCGCACATTATCTCACGACTCATCTGCGAGGATTACAAGAGAAACTCACAGATAACCGCATACAGTATCATGACTGCAAGTAACGACGCTGGCGAATCTATCAATCCGGAGCGTGACAATGATGATGAGCTTGATGAAATTAATGAAAGAACAACCCTTGCATTGAAGCAGGCAGCTAACAAAACTCAACAAGATGTGGAGATGGCTGCAAACGTACTTGTTTCATTGCGCAGGAGCAGGTCACATGAAGCGGTGAGCGGCTGATGTTTTGTGCAGCCCAAGTGAGCGGTGTAACTAAATCGCTACCAGGTTGATCAGATACAGCAGCCACGCCCAAGGCCACGACTTATCATACATCCACCCCGACCAGAAGCTGATAGCCCCTCAAAGAATAACGCTGAGTCAAACATACACAAGGTGAGAGCTGGTGATTAACTTCTCCACTGATCATTACGTTTGTCCAGGTTATTCCAGGTCCGAACCTGAGTAGCACCAAGGCTGGGACGTCTGTACAGGTGCCACCACGACGGTCAACTCAATCAAACACTCGCATCAAATAGACAGTCACCTCGATCAGCTGTGTTTCTGCAGAGGACTATGTTACGCTTTCATTGTACCTTCCGATCCACTCGCTGTATAAACTCGCATGCAATGGATCGTATCCGAAAGTTTGTAGCACTGCATCTCTGATTTATGATCTAAGTGGCCAGCAATATCCAGTGTCGAAGACAGTAGGTTTCATGCTTTCGGACACTAAATATCACTAGAGAGCACATTAATATATAGTGTAGTAGTCACTATCTTTTAGTAGACCACATGTCCTTTTTAATGTCATGTCGCAACATCATATTTTAATGACTGACAATGATGTTTATTAGCATGGACAATAATCAGGAATGAATGGAACATTCATCTCTATCAACTTTTTTTTCTACAGTGTAGGCTGGATGCTAGTATGCATATTCTTAGAGACATCTGCTGACTCCAGAATGTACATGTTAGGGTCAAGTGGGCCAGGAGTAAAGGGCGCCAAGATGTCGCCATCTCCATACATAACAGTAATCTGCTGAGCGTCACCCTTAACTTTGGCGCCTTTTCGTAGCAGTTGTCCTAATGACATGAGGCGAACATTGGAGTTGGGCAGGTGCCCTACATCATATAACTCCAGTGTATGACATTTGCCATCAGCATCAAGCCAGGGAACACGTATAAGTCCTGTGCCAACAACCTGTAAGATATTGGCAGCAGTATGAACCGGTATTTGGTCCTTCCCCTTCAAAGGAACATACTCAGAGAAGTCTGAGCGATGGGAAGTAAAGTGCAGTGATGCACCAGAGTCGAGAATCCAAAATGGATATTCAGGCTTTCCACACCATGTGCACAAAGATTGGGAGCCATGGGCACAAACATGCTCACATTGGCTCGGTACTGATACATTGGAAGTATACTATATACAGTACTACTCAGTTCCACTACATTGGTTCGCGCATAGGGAAAAGCAGCAGTAGCAGATGAGTACTGGTGCAACGATGAATAGGGATGTACTAACCTGAGATCCTGTTGGTCGTAGTGACCTTGGACCTCGGTCTCAGAACCATAGATATCCACCTCATCATCGGTATCCCAGGAGGTGGATGGAGCAGCCATGATGTGGCGCTTTCGGGATTTCTTCAAAGAACTAGACAGGAGCCTCACAGCAGGGGCAATATAAGTGGAGAAAAGGGAGGCAGGGGCATCAGGCATAGTAATGTTAGACAGTTGATGTCAAGCAACTGGAGTCCAATGTCAAAGACTAATATTAGTGCAGCTAATAGGCACATACCTGGAGTCCAATGTCAAAGACTAAAGAGTCCGGACATGGAACTCGCAGGTTGT
>JBBPKT010001188.1:0-10399 GCA_038089395.1 Pulveroboletus frians
CCCTGCAAACCTGACACAGGGTTGAAACTCTCATGGGTCTGCCTACGAACTCCCCCCCATGCTCCCGGCGGGCCCGCCCCCACCCATATCAGCGGCACGAGTCCCAGTCAGAGCGATATGTCAGCTCTCGCCTGGACTCTCCCTACGCCCAAACCCGCCAGTGAGCCCAGTCACCACCTGCCCAGTACGCTACCACCCCCACATCCCAAAACCCCACTGACTCCCCCAGGGCAAAATCTGCCTGCCCGGTATGCCTTGGGCGGCACCTGCACCACATCCATGAGTGCAACAGCCCCACTTTGTGGGATGGCAACCCAGCACATGCCAGACAGTCCACGCAAGGCCACCTCATTGACGACAAGGGTGACTCCCTCTGCAACGACTGGCAGAAACCCAATGGGTGCAACCTCCCCCACAGATCAGCCAAACACGCATGCTCAGGCTGCGGAAAACCAGATCATGGAGCTCAGCAATGTCCTTGCACGCAGAAAAAGCTGAGCGCTAACACCATATAAGCCAGAGGCCTGGCGATCCAGTCTACTCCAGCACAACCTAACCCAACGATACCCAGACATCTACGAGGGACTGCGTCTCGGCTTCAACGCAGGCATCCCCCCCCTCTCATGCACGTTTACCCCACCCAACAGTCACACCATCTCGCAACACCAGGACATATTCAACGACATATTGCACAAAGAATTCAAAAAAGGGAGGTACATTGGCCCCTTCCCCAGGGACGTAGTGGAAGGGGTACTAGGACACTTCCAATCCTCACCGTTATCCATAGTGCCCAAGCCTGGAAAGCCAGGCAAATTCCGACTTGTACAGGACCTTTCCTTCCCGCACCCCCCTAATCACACAATCCCATCAATTAATTCGTTCATTGACTCGGACTCATTTCCCTCATCTTACAGTACCTTTGCCATTGTGTCCCTCGTACTAGCAAACCTACTCATGGGCTCACAAGGTGCTGTTCATGATGTAGCTGAAGCTTACCATACAATCCCCCTCCACCCCTCACAATGGCATGCCCTAGTAGTCCGCATATCAGACAACCTCTTTACCATATACTCATCCCTTTGCTTCGGCTTCACAGCCTCAGGAGGAATTTATGGCAAGGTGGCACAGGCTGGCACAGACATCATGCGAGCACATGGCATAGGCCCTGTCCTCTGATGGGTAGATGACCACTTATTCATCCGTATCCCCAAAACATCCATCAAGGAGTACAACTCCAGGCGCGCGACCATTGCACACAGCATCAGGAACTCTGGTGGAACAGCAACCAAGGGCGGCCGTTCATGGTTCACAAGCACCTCTCCCCTCAATGACACAACTGAGGAACATGATGAAGACTACCAGCATCCCCTCCGAGACTTCTCAGAGTCCTCCCCAAGGCCCCCAGGGGACATTCAATTCTCATACTGCATCAAGGATATTGACCAGCTATCTGAGCATCTAGGGATCCCATGGGAACCCTCAAAAGACATTCCCTTCTCCACCCACCCAATATTCATAGGCTTCGTCTGGGATCTCGAGGAATACACAGTCTGCTTGGCAGAGTCGAAATGCACCAAATGTATAAATGCAATCCACCTCTGGTCCTCCCGACACACCCATCGCCTGGAGGAGGTACAGAAACTGCATGGCAAGCTCCTGCATGCAGCCCTTGTATCCCCAGAAGGCAGGCCATATTTAGCTAATCTCGAGTCAATGCTAGGCATCTTTGGTAATGAACCATTCAAACCCAGAACCCTCCCACGTGGCACCCAAGAGGACATCAGCTGGTGGCGCACCAAGCTTGCCTCACCATCTATCCCCATTTCCATTCCAATCCCCCAACTCACAATCAACTATCATGCCTTCTCAGATGCTAGTTCCTCCACTGGAATCGGCATTCTCCTCAGTGAGCGCTGGAGAGCCTGGTACTTACAACCAATTTGGAGCTCTGATGGATGAGACATTGGCTGGGCTGAGGCAATCGGACTTGAACTCCTCACCTATGCAATTCTCAACACAGGAATTACCAATGTCCACTTTCAAGTACATGGAGATAACCAAGGAGTCATTGAAGGATGGCAATGAGGCTGCAGCTGGAACCGCCCCACCAACAACACCTTTAAATGCATTCATGCTGCCCTGGACAAATCTGGCTGTATCCTTCACACCAAATATGTACAAAGCGGAGCCAACCCCGCAGACCCACTATCACGGGGAATACACCCCCCCCTTTGCCTCCTCCTACCCCACATCCCTATCCCAGCAAGAATCCAGCACCTCATGCTCAACTTTGACCACCCCTTAGTCCCCCCAGGTACCTTCCAACTCAACAAAACCGAACCACCAGGCCTGTCTACCAGCAATCATCAAAACCCATCACCCGATCACGCACACAGCACCCACCGGCCCACATCCCCCAACAGCCTCATTGGTAGTGCAGGTACTCAGACCCAAGTGCCTTGCTAGAGAGCGGCTGTTTTTGTGGAAACCCACTTCCCCAAGATCCTCACACCTCCTGTTCTCCCTAGCAGATACCCAGCACATATATGATGTTATTGCTCACACTTGGTCGGACACGACCAAGGAAATGTACGGATCTGGAATCCTTGCCTTCCACTCACTCTGTGACATAAAAGGGATCCCTGAGGACATGCGTGCCCCAGCAAACCCTACCCTCATCTCCATTTTCGCATCCACCATGGCAGGTCTGTACACCAACAGCACTATTGTAAACTACCTCAGTGGGGTGCACGCCTGGCACATTGTCCATGGATTGAGCTGGTCCCTCAATGACAACGAAATAAGCACAATTCTCCATGCAACCAAATCCCTATCCCCCCCAACCTCCAAATGCCCCCCGTGTGAACCCTACACAGTCAAGGTTATTGCAAAAGTGTGCAACCAACTCTCATTGGACAAGCCCCTGGATGCAGCCGTCTTCGCATGCCTAATCACCATGTTCTTCGCAACAGTCAGAGTGGGAGAATTCACCGTTCCCAATCTCACAGTGTTTAACCTGCTAATGCATGTCACCCGCAGCCATATCTCAATTCAACATGACAGGCAAGGCCTTGAGGTCACAAATTTCCACCTACCCCGAACCAAATCAGCACCATAGGGAGAAGACGTGAACTGGGCTAGACAAGAGGGCCCAGCCGACCCACAGTCCACCCTCCTCAACCACTTCCAAATCAATGAAACCCCCCAATCCACTCACCTCTTCACATACAAAACACAAAACGGATAGCGGCCCCTCACAAGACAGAAGTTTCTAAAAATGCTGGAACTGGCCCTCAAACGTGCTGGCATCCCCCCACTGAAGGGCCATGGGATCTGCATCAGCTCCACACTCAAGTACCTGCTCCGTAATGTCCCCTTTGATGTCGTCAAAGTCAAAGGTCACTGGGCCAGCGACATGTTCCTGGTATACCTGTGGCGCCATGCACAAGTCCTGGCCCCATACATGCAAGCTGACCCTGGCCTGCAACAAGCATTCCTGCGCTTCACCCTACCACCCATCCGAGGATAACAATGGGTGAGCACATGCCATCTCCTAGTGTTTGGGTCTAAGGCGTTCGCTCCATATGTCATCGGCAGTCTCCTAACCCACGGGATTGCAGCTCACACCCACCCAACAGGGTCACGTTTCCGTCAGAGGCCAGAGAGCACCACACGCTCCCACCCGACCACTTCAGAGTAGCACCCGTATAGTAACCACACTGTATCTACCGTTCCAATCCACCCGTTTGTTGACATTACCTGCACCTAGTTGTTACACCTCATCACTCGTCACAGCATTACATTACATAAGCTTGCTCTAGATTAGATCATGTCCCTTCTTCTTTTCTTTCCTCAGCGTTCTCTCACTCCTGTGACGACCACTGAGGTATGGACCATACATTCATCATTTGTCTATTAGCTCATGTGTTTATCTAGCATACTCATACTCGCGTGCTAGGTAATTTAGCATTCTCTCACTCCTGTGATGACCGCTGAGCATACTCGCATGCTAGCTTGTACAGGTTATGAGCTCCGAGCTCTAACTGGTTGAGCTCAGAACTTACGAGATTAGCACCAAATTTTACATCGTCATGACCTTGCACAGGCGGAATCATTCATTCCATTATGCATACAGGCAGGAAATTTATGCATCATGGGCAAATATGACCATATATGCGAACTCTCCAGCATGGAAAACTACCCGCAATGGAAGAAGCAGATGACCTTGGCACTCCAGGGGGAATGGCTCTGGTCACACTGCTCCACCAGGTCCAACCCACAGAATATTGCAGACCTTGCTTCCCATGTGCCACAACCAGCTGATCCAGCAGCCATATCAGACACAGAATGGGACAAAATTCTTGACTGGCTCGCAAAAGACGTGCAGGCCAAGGCCTTGATCGACAGAAAAATTTCCACCACCATCACATCCCTTCTCAGTGAAACACAGACAGTGTGGGAACAGTGGGAGGCACTTGCCTCTCATTATGCTCGTGTCAATATTCTGTCCCAGTATGAGTTACATGGGCAGGTACGTTCGGAGAAACTCAAAGATGCAGAAGATGCCAGCCATTATGTCGGGGTGTTTGAGGATCCCCGGCATCGTTTCCTGCAGATGGGAGTCAGTTACTCTATGGAAGAATCCATCTTCAACTTATTGCAGGGCACCGAGTGGCGTTGAATGGGAAATTTTCCATGAACTCACTCTTAGCAAGCTCTTGTCAACAAGCAGCCTCTTGTCCATGGCCTCCTGCTTTTCATCTGTGTGCAGGACAGTAGGCCCTCCTTCCATCAGCTCACTGTCTGCTACTGGTCCAGCCACTGCAGTCTTTGGGTTCTCGGATGCCTCCAAGTCACTCCTTGAGAAGGCACATGCTATCGTTGGTTGACGCAAGCTTGCCAGTCCAGGGTCAGAGTATGCACATGTGGCCAGTCGTCCTAGCAAGGTCAATGCCTCCACTGGAGTTTGGGTTCATAAGAACAATCCTGGTGGTGTCCGTTGCATGAACCCTTCATGTGCAGATAAACCCTGAGTGGATACTCATGACAAGGATCATTGCTACTGGCCAGGTGGTGGGATGGAATCTCAGGCCCCAGCATGGGTTTGTTCATGGGGTTCAGGCTCAAAGATTGAGTCAGTTGCGGTAGCTACTGTCTCAAACCCCTCTGTGATGACGACATCCTCTGTCTGGCACAAACTCTCCTGCATGGCGCTTGGTGGTGCCAATCCTTGCCCTGAACTTGCAGCTCTTGCATCTCCGGGACTGTTTGCGACCATCCTTGACTCTGGTGCAACATCTCACCTCATTCGGGATCGCAGTTTCTTCATCAGCTTTGCAGAGGAGGACCATTCCCCAGTCAAGACTGCTAACCAGGGGACACTTCAAATGTCTGGGCATGGCACTTGTGTTGTGGAACTCACCCTGGGGAATGATACCTTCCATATCCAGCTCAAGGAGTGCCTGCATGTGCCTGGTGCCTTGCTGAATTTGTTTTTGGTTGGTCACATGATCAGTCATGGCTGGGGCTGCGAGTTCAGGGACGTGGATGGCTCACCTTCATGTGTCCTGTCACATGGTGGGGACGTCCTTGGGACAGTGCCTCTCCTTGATAACCTTTGTTATCTTCCACTTCGCTTTCTGCACCCGAGTGAGCTTGGGTCGTCTGCCCCTTTGTATAGTGAACTGTGTGCATATGTTGACCCTGTGCCTCCTGCTTCAGCGAAGTTACTGGTCACATGGGACACATGGCATGCACACTTGGGTCACCCAGGGGGTGATCTTGTGCGGCGTCTCCCCCTCGTGGCTACTGGGGTGTCAGTTGACATGAATCTTCCCCTTTCTTGGTGCGATTCTTGCATTGTGGCCAAGCACTCACACCTGCCTCACCCGCCCTCCTCTACACCATGGGCAGAGCATATGCTTGATCTTGTCCACTCCGATGTCTGTGGCCCGTTTCCCGTTCGAATTCCGCATGAGAAACTTTACTTTATCGCTTTCCTTGACGACTTCTCTCATCTGATTGATGTCCAACTCCTTTCCTCCAAGGATCAGGCCCTTGATGCTTGGGCCATTGTCCAGGCTAAGTGGGAAAACTTTGCTGAGCACCAGGTTAAGGTCTTTTGCTCTGACAATGGTGAGGAATTTGTCAGCTCTGCATTCACGAGCATGCTTCAGGTTGCTGGGATAGTACATCAGCTCTCTGCCCCCTACAGTCACCAGCAGAACAGCAAGGGCGAGCACTTGCCATGTTGAAGGGTGCTCGCCTCCCTCCCTATCTCTGGGGAGAGGCCATTTTGACCGCTGCCTATCTCTGGAATCGGACAGAGTCCTCTTCTCTGCCCTCTGGTAAGACACCTTTTGAGATGGTCAATGGCCGGCAGCCTGATCTTGCTCACCTTCGGGTGTTTGGCTCTCCTTGCTGGGCTCGTATCCCCTTGGAGTTGCAGTGGAAGCTAGGCCCACAATCTCAGCGGGCCATCTTCATGGGCTACCAGGTTGGCATGAAGGGGTATTGTGTTCGGGATCAGGCATCCGGGGCCTTCTTCACCTCTCGGGATGTCATTTTTGATGAGTGTCTCTCGCTTTCCACCCCAGACAGCTCTGACGAGGAGGGGGGATCTCTCCCCACCTTCGATTCCCCTGTTCGCCCCCCTGCAACTATGCCTGAGCCTCCCCCTACTACTGCACCCGCTTCGCCTGCACCTGTCACTCCCGTCACGGGTGTACCTGTCCATCATTCAGGCAGGCGGCGTGACCTGACTGAAAAGGGGGCAGCCTGGGCAGCCAACTTGGCTACCACTCGTGCATAACTAGATGCTCTTGCTGAGCGTCGGGTTGCTGTAGCTCAGGGGGTGTGTCAGCCTGCCATTGGTGGACTGGAGGGGGTGGATGAACTCTGTGAGGTGGAGGAGAGCGGGGATGTGCCTGCAGTTGTGGCCAATGTTGTCATTGAGGAGCAGGCTCACCTTGCCCTCTGCAGTGATCGGTACCGTGACCCTACAGCTGTCGGGTATGACATGGGTATGCTGCCAGCCACTTATGGTGAGGTGGTGCTCCATCTGGATCATGACCAGTGGCTTCAAGCCATGCGCACTGAACTTCAGACAATGAAGGACATGGGTGTGTATAAAGTGGTGCACTTACCCCCAGGTAGAAAGGCCATCGGGTGTCACTGGGTTCTGGAATTCAAGGAGGATGGCAAAGGGGGCCCCATCTTCAAGGCCAGGCTCGTCGCTCAGGGTTTCTCCCAGGTCCTGGGCGTGGATTATGGAGCCACGTTTGCCCCCATTATCAAGCCAGCCTCGGTCCACCTGCTGGTTGCCCTCACTGCTCAGCAGGATTGGGAGCTTGACACCTTTGACGCCAAGCAGGCATTCCTTTGGGGGGTTCTCAAGGAGGAGATCTATATGCATTGGCCCAAGGGCTTTGAGGATGGCAATTGGTGTGAGATTGTCTGGCTCATGTTACACACCATCTGTTATATCGTATATGCTGACCTAATTATTTTTCATTTTCTCTCCACTCGTTCACCAGTCACGTGACCAGATCACATGACACAACCTAGACCATGACGTCATATGATGTCATAACACGTGGTCACCTCACTCTTTTAATTACCGTCACTATGCTTCCATTTCACAGAACTCTCTCACACCCGTGGGATATCACTTACCATAGATAGTATACGTTCACACCTTATCTGTAGCACAGCTTGGTCCATGCACTGTCCCCTGCAATATATAAAGGGTGTGTCCTCAGCTGGTATCCCCAGCTTTGGCCACTTGTTCCTTGGGTTAAAACCTTGGATGATAAGTGCTCTCCTTTGCTCTCATCCTTTTGCGAGGCTTTACGGCAAGCCTTTAGAAGACTCGGCTTCGGTGTTTCGACTCCATCATAACACCATCTATGGGCTGAAGCAATCCACTCTTGAGTGGTATGAACAGGTCTGCACAGTGATGTCTGATCTTGGGTTCACTCATGCTCAATCTGATCATGCCCTTTTCTATTATGACGAGCTTGATGCAGCTTTCTCCTCTGTTCGCGTCTGTTGCTTTGTGGGCTGGCATGTCAATGATGGCATGGCTGCTTCCACCTTGCGGCCCTTTTTACAACATGTGAAGTCCCGTGTCGCCGAGTGCTTTGGCCTCAAGGACCTTGGGCCGATCACGAAGTACCTGGGGATGCAGTTCGAGCGGGATCGCTCTCGTCGGGTTATCTGGGTGTATCAGTCTGAATATATCTCCTTCCTGCTCCATGAGTATGGTCTCTTGGCCTGTTCCCCTGTGCGCCTCCCAGCAGATCCCAAGGATATTTTTGGTCCTCCCGACGTGGCACCTCTGGCCCCTGATTTGCGCCCTTTGTACCTCAAGATTGTTGGTGAGCTCATCTATCTTATGAACACGCACCCTGACATCTCCTACATTGTGAATGCCCTGGCTCAGCACAATGCATGCCTGGAGCCTTGGCACCTGGTAGCTGCGAAGTGTGTCCTGCGCTATCTGGCGGGCTCCCTTGATCTGCGCCTCTGCTATCGCCCTGCTCCTGGTGATGACACATTGATTGCCTATGCCGACACGAGCTGGGTGAACAAGGTCAGGTGTCACTCTGTCTTGGGGTATGCCTGGTATTATGCTGGTGGCTTGATCTCCCATGTGTCGAAGAAGCAATCCACTGTTGCCCTCTCGTCCACTGAGGCGGAATATATTGCGTCAGCCCATGTTGTCCAGGAGGGCTTGTGGCTTCGGTATCTCCTCGCTGAACTCAAGGTGCCTTTCGTCTCACCAGTCCCTGTGCACCTCGACAACACCGGTGCAATAGCCCTGTCTATGGCAGCCAAGTTTCACCAACGCACGAAACACATAGACTTACAGTATAATTTTATTTGTCTTAATGGCTCCTTCACTCTCGTTTGGGTCCTGTCTTTTTGTAACATCGCCGATGTCCTGACTAAGGCTTTGCCCCGTCCTGCCTTCGAGTCTTTTTGCACCTCTCTTGGACTCGTGCCTCGTTGAGGGGGTGTGTTGACATTACCTGCACCTAGTTGTTACACCTCGTCACTCATCATAGCATTACATTACATAAGCTCGCTCTAGATTAGATCATGGCTCTTCTTCTTCTCTTTCCTCAGCGTTCTCTCACTCCTGTGACAACCACTGAGGTACGGACCATACATTCATCATTTGTCTGTTAGTTCATGTGTTTACCTAGCATACTCGTGTGCTAGGTAATTTAGCATTCTCTCACTCCTGTGATGACCGCTGAGCATACTTGTGTGCTAGCTCATACACCATTCCCCTGGCCGATCACAGGAGTGACATCCAAAGAGTGTGGATCTGCAGCGCAGTAAGGCACGAGCAGAGCCACAGAACTTAGTCTTTGGACAAGTGTAGGTAAGTGGCACATTGTACTTCCTCTCGTGCCTGTTATGATTTATCATTGTACTCTTTTCTTTCTTTTGTTGGACTTATCCCTCCTTGCTTAGTCCTCTTCATACTAAGCTCGTAGTTCCCCCTATCACATACCTGATCCTTCTTCTGCTTTCCAGAATGTTCCTCGCTTACTCAGTGAGCTCATTTAGCTATTGGCTCGCTGACTCAACAATCAGTCAGCCATTGTTCTTTCATGTTCTCTCTCTTTCTATATGATTACTCAGCTCCCCCTTGTCCTTGTATATAAACCCCAAGTAGCTTCCCTGTACTCTAGCTTAGACCTACTTGGCATATCACATCCTAACTTTCCTCTTCGTGTGTCTCCGCTTTACACTTGAGTGAGTGCTTTAGCTCTCCCCTGCATCCCATCCCGATCACAAGGGATTGTCCTTGGTCCACCTGTCCCACTGGGAAGTCTACTGTCTGGCCTACACCAGGACAACCCTTTGACCTTGCCATTAGCAAGATACCCCCTTGTCTCCGTGTCTTAGGACCTTTACCAAGTTCATGCTAGACCCTTCGGGATCAAGCGTAACAAAAGGTCTAAGCTCTCCTGCTGTGGTTAGCACCACCTAAACTGCCACCATATCTCGATGAAACCCCCCCAGGCTTGCTGATAGGATCTTCAGACCTACCTGGGAATGCCCACCCATCGATTCTGAACCTGAACCCCAGTCTTCTGAGGAAGAACACCCTCCATCATCACCAGACCTCCACATCACCTCTCCCCAGGAACAACATGAGGATCACGCCCTCGCTGCCCTCTTCTCTGAAGGAGTATCCATTGCTAGAGAACCAACTCCACCCTCCCCCACTCCCATAGCCACCCACCAAACTCTCCCCAGAGCCCTTGCCAATGCCAAACATCGTGCAAGAACAACCCGAGTCCAACCCCCCATATAAAACCCGCCAACCGCTCGTAACACCACCAACACCATCCAGACCTCACCAACTAACAAACAGCAGCCC
>JBBPKT010001189.1:0-10393 GCA_038089395.1 Pulveroboletus frians
AACAAGAGTTTTGTAAGACGTTCGCGTATCTTGAATGCGGAACTGAGGATGCCAGCTGAGCTCCCTAACTGGCGAACGGCGTTTGCGAAACCGCAGAGCTAACAGGAGATGAGGAGCAGTACACAAAATGAAACGGATGACATACTTCCTTATCGAGATCATTTATCCGTCTGGAGTCGGAAGAGATAAAGTCGATGTCAAAGGCGATCACATGCAGTCGACGGACATACCGTTCGAATTTGAAGAATTGCTCCACGCCAGCGTTTGATAGCGTTTCCTCGATGGATGTTGCTGCAAAGGACCTATCAGGCACGTGTTCAACGTGGAGATAAGACTGGGGCTCACGCAAGTCCTCTTCCGCCGCCTGCGGCGATGTGAAAGTGACATCTGAAGGGAGCGGTAGGCGCGCAAAAGAAAAAGTAGAGCAAAAGAAAGCAAACCAGGGTTGAACATATTGTCATTGCCCAGCTCAGAAAACATCTCCATCAACATAAGTAACACTTGTTTCCGCTTCACAGGATCACCAGAGTCCATTTGACTGTAGCTACCCGAAATGTTCTGGCGTCCTTCCATAGCGTTTCGCGCCTGAGCATTGCCTGCGACTGTCGAGTTTGGCTTGAGCTCTCTCACGTAAAAATAAGGTTCCAGGGACGCTTTCAGACATACCTCGCATTGGGAGTCGCTTGGAAGAAACTGGAAGGACAAATCCGGGGTGGTTCTGGAAGAGTAGAGAGAAGCTTACAATGCTGTCGCAAGGCAAGGTCGAGGTCACCTCGAGGTGGCGTCGGAGTTTTGCGCCGGCAGTCCGAGGTAGGGTCCAACGTTGCATACTCACACGAGGTAGAATGAGATGGTGTACCTCCGCAATAGGGATGGAGACAGAGAGCATGATCGAGACCTTCAAACGTTGGTAGACTCGAAAGAGGTGGCACAACTCGAAGATTTCTGTAACATTTCCAGTCCTGCCCTCAAACAAGTCGAGCACTCCTCGCTCAGTCAATTAGTCGGATTTAGTGCGTTGCCGACCGCGGTCGTTATTCCCATTCAGCAACCAATCTAAAGTTCGACGCCTTTTGGATTGTCCAATTGCAGAGTGCCCCGTAAACTTGTCAGTGTACCGCGAGACCCTTTTCACCGTGACCATTCCCGGTCGGCATTGAGGCTTATCCAGAGGAAGGTGATCGGAAAAAATACTCTGCCGGATTAGGCAAGCGCGTAGCATCGTGGCACCATGTTAGATAGTCGGTTTTCCAGACCATGCGGAGGGAAAGTCTCCAGTCTGTTGTTCCAGTCTCGCGTGTGTCGGTTCAGCTTTCATCATGGTCCTATTTATCCCCCGAGTGTACGTCATGTCGCCGAAAAAGTTTTCTTAGGGGTGCTTGGAGGGAAGGACGGCCTGCTACGAGGTACAACAAAGCAGTAAATGTGCAGCGGGTGATCTGCTGCTTATGAGGCGGTGGTTTGATGATCGCTTGCTATACAACTGATCGCCCGAGGCTCTAATGCTCTTAATCAAATTTGTGGGGTACCCGAGACAGCTCGGCTGTGCGGGACACTGCCTACCAGGTCGGTGTTAGTCCGACCGGGACAGGCCCATCGGTGACGTCGTCCATGCTATTCTGTGGGCCGAGTCAGCATCCGTAGTTGCCTGGAAGCATAAACTGCCTCTGAAGAATACCACATTGAGACGACGAGGGAAGCCCAGAGGGTCGGAAACTCGACGACATGCAGTGGATGCTCATCTGCACAGCTAAGATTTGCGTGCATGGAACTAATGATCGAGCGGGACGCCAAAACATGTCCCTCATCTCCATCCGAGTGAACGGGCACGCGGCAGGCCAGGGGAGACTCACCGTACAGCTGTACAGTCGTTCCCTGTCCCAACCGTCAACGTAATGCAACGAAGTCCATCGAGTGCGAGTCTGAGGTTCAAGTCGAGTTGCCGGTACGTTTCGTATGCCCTCTTTCTGTGAGTTTAACACGAGATTCGTTCTGTCCCCTGCAAGGTCCGTGCGTGCATCGAAAAGGCGACGGTAGCGCTCGTCCACAGGCACTCGCAGGCAAGTGATGCTCAACCCCAGGAGGCATCCTCCAGACCAAATCGATCCGCGTCCAGATTGAGAATGAACGGAATGGAAAACGAGTGACGACTCGTCAGCTTCGCAGATGGTCGTCGCTCGTACCTCTGTTGAAGATGAAGGACGCTTACCGAGGGACGAATATCTGGTCTACGCCACGGGAAAGACGATGCATATACGCAGCGCGAAGAAAGGATATGGGCTTACCGATCGACTTCTCGTATTGTTCTGCTATATTTTGTACCACATTATTGATCTCGCTGAACACACAAAGCCAGGTCGATGGACAAGGGTTTTACGCTACTCACCGACATCAACGTCAACGTCGATAATTGGATACGTTCTCACCAAAGCGGCGAGCATCTCGCGAGGGGGAACGGGGAGATCACGGCGGTGACTGATAAGGTGGTGCGAATGTTGACAATGACGCCCATGACGCCCAACGTGATCTGGGCAATAGCAAGGGCAGTGTATGTACTGCTCTACGCCACGAGAAGGGCAATGCATACACATGACGCGAAGAAGGGATACGGGCTTACCGATCAACTCCTCGTATCGTTCTGCTCCATCTTGTCGGAGACCACCACATCGTCCGCCCCCGACTAGTGCGCGCTGAAAGTCAGGAACCTTTTCTACATCAACGTCGATAACTGGATCATTGCAGCGGCGTTCTCAGCAAAGTAGTGAGCACCTCGTGAACGGGGACGGGGAGATCATGGTGGTGATTGGTAAGGTGGTGCGAAAAAAAAAAAAAAGTCTTCACGTGCTAGGAGACCACGGTGCCTCGCTTTTTGACACCCCGTCGTACGCCTGATCTTGTTGGACGTCGCCATCGCAGAGGGATGGTCCATCCACACAACGCTACTATCGGCATCGTAATGAAATGTTCGCCACGAGGCGATAGCCACCCGAGATAACGCTCGGCAAATCCACACCCGAACAACGATGGTCGCCAGGTCAAACTCGTAGACGTCGAGGTAAAAAAGAACTCCCAGCTCAACACTGGTTTCCTCGCGCCAAACGGTCAGCTCTCGAATCAGGCAAACTCGACGGATTCACGTTGTCAATCGTCAACAGTCAGATCCCGCTGGTCGCGGCTGCGTCTCGTGTGTTGTTATCAAGGTATGCAGAGGTCTACGGTTAACTTGAGCACAACTCGGTTGTGGATGATCCTATCTATAAGATGTACCGCATGGCCTCGCCGTGAACAGAGGACAGCGCGTTTTTCAACGCCGTACCTCGAACGCCTGTCCGCCGGCCCATGCTCCAGGTCAGCCCGCACGTGTAAACGAGGTGTTTGGAGGGGGAGAAAACGACGGCACTACAGGACCCTTCTCGTATATGCTCCTCTCTCGACATTGCCTGTTCCAGGAACCAGTGCCATTCGGGCCTACGCGCCTGCCACACCGCGACGGGGCATACTCGCATACGCCGACATTGCAAACAACAGCACCGCAAATCACCGCGCTTGTTCGTCTCGCGCGTCTACTGCGCCCCGGGAAAGACATTCCCCGAGGGCCGTCGCACCAAGAACCCCATCAAACGTCATGGGCGTGTCACGGGCGCATCCAGGAACGGTACGCATCGCTCATCCATGACGACACTGGGGAACGTTTGCCGACAAGTTCCGCAGACGTTTGTGATCTCACGTACAGACACATAACGTGGATGGGTGCGGTGTGACACCGGGGATGACCAAACGAGGAAGCCGCTTTACGAGGGCGTGTGGGGGTCGAGACGTGTATCGCACGAACGGGTGGCTGTTCGCCACTCTGAGAGACCGACATGGCCGCAAGATGCCGAAAAGGGACCCTTGATGGTGAAACAGTCGTCTCCTGGTTCAACGCGAGCCGAGTATGAAGCTATCGTGCAAGATGTCGGTATGTTCTACTTGTTATCCATGAACGTACTGCCCCTGTGGAAGCTCATGACAATGATGGTGCTGTCAGGAGGTGCGAACCAAGGTCGTCATGATGGGAGCGCTGCGCTGCTAATTACCGCTTGGGGTCAGGAGAACGGACGCTCGTCGAACCACAGCCGCATCGACACAGTGCCATCCATGAGAGGACAGCTCTCCCACGATCATAGCGGCGACACCATTGAGCGACCTCTGGCTGTACCATTCCTCAGCGTCGTGATCTCGCTACTGGGTCACAGCCAAATGGGCGTAGCTCTCTGTCTCTAAATGATTCTCGCGAGCGAAGAGTGAATGGTGGCACGTTGAGGTAAGTAACTTGCCGGTCATTTGGCAGTCTATGGAGTCGCCAGCTAGTCATTCGGCCGGACATTGTCGCCCACAGATACCTGCATTCGGAGGACATCCATCAGACAAGCCTGTGCGCGCGCCCTCTCCTCTTGGCGTGCGCGGTAAGCCCTGGTCCTCCGCAGAGCCACTGCTGACTGACCCACACGTTGCTCGTGCATCGCAGTGGACGACACGTCATGCCATCGAATCGATAGCGTTCGGACCCGACGCTATCTGGATTTCTGGTACCCAGTGATACGTTTCCGTTCATCTCGCACCTCGTACCTCACCCTTCATTTCTCCTTTCTGGTCGATCGTCTGTTTCAACCCCTACATACGCCTAAACGTCGCTCGATCACCACCTCCTCTTCTCGCTCACGTCCGCTCATGCGTCATACGTCGATGCTCGGATCAGAAACCTATCCGACGCGTTCTATCCCGCGATTCGACCCCTATTCTTGCCACTTTTTGGTGAGGTCGATAAGGGCAGTGCAGATGGATGATGGCCTCTTTCTTCCTCGTTCTTCCTTGATATCGGAACGACGCGCACGGGAACAGCCGCATTACGGATCTGTGACAGATAGCCTCGCGTTGATGACTGGCGATACGGTCAGGTCCGGGAATCGCGGTTGATGATGACGGCGGCGATAGCGCGTTGGTGGTGATCCGAGGACGACTTGCCGAGGACACGACACCGAGCGAATGTGATGTGTTCGGGGCAGCGAGGGACCCACACCGACGGTGTTGCCGCAGTGGCATTTTTGGTATTATTGGGTGTTCGTCGTGGCATGTCGTGGCAACACGGGAGCTCCGAGTGTCCGGGACGCGCGGTGTCACACGATGCGGTATCACGACGGAGGTACTCAAGGGGTTCCGGGCATGGACACCTCCGACGCACGCCAAGCCTCGGAGGGCGATGTGGACATTCTTTCCGACATGGTTGACAGTCAAGCGAAACGAGTTCAAATGTGTATGTATGTAAGGCAACCCCTTGCCACCCATGAACATGTCTGCAGTATGGGACCGAAACACGGGTATCATGATACGAACGGAATGGTATCTAAAGGTGGCGGTGAGAGCCTAGCGGCCTCCTTTGCCGACCTCGAGTTGTAATAATAGAGATACATATCAAGTCCCCCAATTTCCCAGTACCTAAAGCAGACGTTGTGTTTCATATGATACGGATGGAGGGTCCCGCCAGATATGGATGCGTGTGTACATTGTGATGCATTCCTGGGCGTATCTCATAGTCGTTGCATGCGCGCGACTGCGCAGGTCCATTTGCGGCGACTCATCTACGGATGCTGTAGTGTGGATGGCTGCCTAGAACAGCGACCAAGGCCTAGATCGAGGACAGCAGACAAAGGCAGGTATGAAATGCCGTCTGCATGAGGTGCTCATGCAAGCACGAGTCTCGGTGGCTCAAAGTTCCGGACGAACTCAAACTGGGGACCCGTCTCTGGACTGTGCGGGTACCGCTTGCACTTTTCGACCGTCTTCCAGAGGGCGGCGATGATACGGAGGGCCTCCTCGCCGCTCTTGGCGTACGCCGACTCGACGAGCCAGCAGCCAATGACCATGCCGGTGCGTCCGATCCCGCCACGGCAATGTACGGCACTGACGCGCCCTCGACGTTCATTGTCCCTCAGCACGTCCATGATGGCGAACATGAACTCCCTTGACTCGGGCAGGGACCTGTCCTGGATGGGGAACTGGTGGTACTCGATGTCGGAGAGGGGGATGGTATGTGCACGGGCGAGGTCGGGGAGGTGTGGGGCGTACGGAGAGAGTTCGCCCGACTCGGTGAGGTCGATGAAGGTGCGTACGCCGGCAGAGAGGAGTTTGTCGAGTTTCTGGGTGGATGACTCGAACGGGGACCAGGGGTATTCGCAAGCGAGGAGTTGTGAGGTTGCCCAGTACGAGTTGGGGATCGGACGTGGGCAGTCTGTGTAGATGGGCGGAAGAGACGAGCGACGGTGAGGCTGTCTGGTTGCCATGTCTGGTTGGGGGAGGAGGAAGACGAGCGATATTTAACCGTCCAGTCCAGTTTCCCTTTTTGAGTGTGCAGCCTGGCAAAGGGAAGCGCCGCACAGCCACTTGCAGCGTTCACGCCGTCTCTGTTTCATTATCCGCATGGGTCGACCGTGATGGCTCGCTTCGCCTTTCTCTCACTCTCTGGGCTGAGCTAGGCCATCAAAGAGGCGCACGATCGATCGCTGTGTCTCGGCTACTGCCCAGCGGTCAGAGTGCAGTGCAGACGGAAACGATTCATTCTCGAGGCATCGGCGCTGGTTGACAACAGACAGTGCAGTTCGAAAACAAAAAAAAAGAAAAAAAAGGTTAAGTTCGTCCTATCTGGATAGCACCACGTTGGGTGAACCTGATCTGGTCAAGTCCTACTTTCCCCGGGACCAGTCATAATTATAATATTATCCACCAGGCTGGCCATCCACGTCCTTCCGGCCGCCACCGCGCACGCGTCCTGGGCCACACTTGCTCTTCCCGCACAGCTTCCTTCAGCGCTGGCACCCCCGGCCCTTGGTATTTCAACCGTCTATCAGATCATCACCCGTGATAAGAAAGAGCATATTTGTGTCCCTTCTTTTCAGCCTCGAGGCCTGAGCTCTCTTTCCTCTCGTACCTCTCCGCAGCATCGCCTCCCCATTCACGCCCGGTGTCCAAAGTAAAAAGTCACGCATGTATTCCGTTAGAACCACCTTTCCCCCGCGCGTGGTGGAAATCTGCCACTGTGTACCAGATTTATCCTGCCTCTTTTTACGACGCGAACGGGGATGGCATAGGCGATCTAAATGGGATTCATGCCAAGCTGGATTATCTCAAGGACCTCGGGGTCGACGTTCTCTGGCTCCCCCACCTATCGTTCCCCACTGGCAGACATGGGTTACGACATGTACGTACATGTTTCTTCCCACGTCTCCTCGTACTAACAACACCACGTCTTCTTTTCATTGTCCTCTTCACCACCTCCATTCGGATCTGGACTCGGATCCTCATCTCGTCCATGCAGTTCGGACTATCGCGACATCGATCCGCGATACGGCCTGGCAGATTGGGATAGATGACTCCACAGTGTCCACCAACGCGGTATGTAGCTCATGTATGTCAACACCCTCGTCGACCTGTCACACATTCTAATTCAAATATAACGTATATCAATGCCCCATTCCTTACGTCCCTTTTTCTTGCACAGGATGGATCTCGTCGTCAACCACACGTCCGATGAGGTGCATCACGCTCAGTTTAGTCCAGTGGGAAACTCGGACGATGAACTGATGCGATTCTTTTTTTTGGAATTTAATATGATCTTATTCGACACGACAGCATGCATGGTGCCAACAGTCCACGTCCTCCAAGGACGACCCCAAACGCGATGGGTACATTTGACGTCCCCCGAGATACGTCGACGGTCAACGTCTTCCGCCCAACAACTGGAAGTCTGTCTTTCAGGGTACGTCTACGCATCCGGCCCGCGTCTTGTTCGGCTCGGATCTTGTTCGAGGTATCCATGGCTCCTTACGCAATAAACACGCAGGTTCAGCATGGGAATTCGACCCAGGGACAGAGGAGTATTATCTCCATCTGTATGTCCCAAAACAACCCGACCTGAATTGGGAAAATCCCGTCGTCCGGGATGCCGTTTGGGACGGGATGCGATTCTGGATCGAGAGAGGGTGCGATGGATTCAGGGTGCGTCTCTCCCCTGTCGATGCCACTCTCACGGACCGACTCCAAACATGGCACACGGGCTACCCTGACATCCAGATGGACGTGATCAATATCATTTCCAAGACGGAGGGCTTGCCAGACGCGCCCGTCGTAGATCACACCCAATATTACCAGCCGGCGAGCATGTCCTTCGCCAACGGGTAAGCGAATCCACGCCGCATCGTGCCAACGTTTTTCGTTTCGATGCGGCACTGCCCGCTTGAGGAGAGTGTAGCTCTGATGACACAATTTACTAGTCCACACGTTCATGAGTACATCCAACAGATGCATAGAGAGGTCTTGTCACGTACGTCTTGACCATCTAATCACTTGATGACTCATACAATGCTGTGTGCTGTGCTGTTGGGTACCATCAACGCCATCGCGCACCTTGCTCCACTCCGCGTGGTTCCTGCAGACCATGATCTGATCACGGTAGGCGAGACGCCTTTCACACACGACCCCTCTGCGCTCGCGGCGTACGTCCTACCGCAAAACAAGGAACTCAACATGGTCTTTAACTTTGACCTGATGGATTTGGATTCCCCGGTGGAGTCGCCCCTCGTGAAGAAGGCGTGGCAGCTGACGGATCTCAAAGCCATCGTGGGACAGTGGCAAGTATACAAGCGAGAAAAAGGGTATTGGAATGCGTGAGTGATGCCTTTGTTCTCGTCTGCGTCTTCGGCTGGGGGGGCTGGGGGGCTGAGATGCTGGGACGTGGACATGTTCGGAGTGTTGGCTCCCAATCCTGTGTCACATCGATCGATGAAACACGAGGGTCTGTCGAGTCGTTGCTCTCTCTTCATCGTCCGCATTTAGCGTCCGCGTTCGTCTTCGCAGAGCTTCGACGAGCAGGGTCACTGCGAGGCAGCACAGCGCATTGCTCCGTCGCACATTCAACGTCATACTCACCATTCACCGTGAGTTCGACGAACGAGGTCTCTGCGAGGCGAACCCCATGAATGAGTCCTTTGTCATGGGATGGAGCTGACCGGGCTGTGATTCAAATCCACCGACCAATTGGCAACGGTGGGAGTGGGGGTGGGACGGGGAGAAACGGATCCGTATATGTGAACGCTGACCGCTCGTTCGTGTCCTGGGTGCGCGTTGCTGACCCATCGTGTCTGCCGTCCGTCCTCCACGTCCCCCATCCTCCAGGGTCTTCATTGAAAACCACGACCACGCACGCGCCGTCTCTCGTTTTGGGAATGATTCTCCGGTATGGCGCGTGTCCTCTGCCAAGATGCTCGCCGTCCTCGAGGTGACACAGACGGGGACGGTGTACGTGTATCAAGGCCAGGAACTTGGGATGAAGAACTTTCCGCGGACATGGGGAATCGAGGAGTACAAGGATGTGGCGTCGCAGAATGACTGGCAATTGTGAGTCATGTATGGCATATGTGGGGAGGGCTGTCCTCTCCCTTTCCCCCTTTCCGCCTCCCGCCCCTCTCTCCTGCTGACGTCTGAGGTAGGATCAAGGGGCAGAGACAAGCAAAGGAGGCAAAGGAGGACGTGGATATGGAGGACGTGTTGGACGACTTTCAGCAAAAGGCACGGGACCATGCTCGTATTCCCATGCAGGCAAGTTCCACATGCAGTGTCGCGTTCCCCCTACGTCATCGTCGTCGTCTGGAAGCCCCTCCGTTGGTCGTGTATCCTATTCACTCGTTCATCTCACCGTTTCACACGCTGCACAGTCCGCAGCGCAATTCAACCTTGGATGGCTCCCATTTCCCCATGTTTTGTTGTTTTTAGATGCATCTCTAGTTTCATTTTCGTCCTCATCTCCCATGTCTGACGTAGCCGTTTCTCACAGTGGGACGCCACTACGAACGCTGGGTTTACGACCGGCACCCCATGGATGCGTACCTACGACGACGATGCGCGTGAGGGGTGGAATGCGACGGACGAGTCCCGACCACGCCCCGCAAACGGCGGGACTGTCGAATCGGAGAGCGTACTCGCGTTCTGGAAACGGGCCCTGGCCATTCGAAAAGCGTACGACGTGCTGGTGCGTCCCTATCACGTCGACCTTGCCTTGCCACTGAGGCACACCACACAGATCTATGGCGATTTCGAGATGCGTCTCAAGTCGGATGCACGTGTGTTTGCGTACGTGCGCAGACTGGGACACGTCTGTGCGTGGGTGGTCCTCAAATTTTCAACGGACGTGGTCGAACTGTCTGTCGAAGAGGGCCCGGGCGACGGGTTAGGGTTACGTCTTGAAGAGGCCGAGCTCGTCTTGTGCAATTACGATTCTAGCCCATCTGGGGAATCACCGGGAATGGATGGGTCGGCCCGGGGGACCTTGACGTTGCAGGGATACGAGGCAAGGGTATACATA
>JBBPKT010001190.1:0-10392 GCA_038089395.1 Pulveroboletus frians
AGCAATAGTAATAAGGTAAAGCAAAGCTGGTGCTCACCTCAGCCGCTGCCCAAGGAGTAGCAGGAATGACTGAGGAGAGCCCAGGAGTGAAAGGGAATATATATATAAGGTAGGCGAAGATGCAAGCGCGAAGTCCGATCAACTCCAAAGCGAAACAAGCGATCTTCATAAGGAAATGGTAAAGGTGAAGAGGAAATGGCATGAAGTTATGGAATGAGAACGAAGTGAAGATAGGGTAAAGAAATGACATAAGGAATGCGTACTGATATGCCATTGGACACAAGTCTAGCCTTCCTATCCATCTCCGACTGCTTCTATAGGACTTCGGTAACTCCTATGTAGGAGTTGTAGGAGTTCATCCAGAACTTCGTTAAGGAACCTTGGAGTTGGATAGGAGGGCCTGGAGGAGATCGGAGTTGTCATCTCTAACACTTCCACTCGATCGCAATTGGAGCCCCATAGCTTGAATGAATTTCCAGTGTTGCTCTCTCACCAATGCCTTGGTCAGAATGTCAGCGACCATGTTCCCAGTAGGAATGTACCGTATGATGGCTTCTCCCTTTCCAACTAGATCATCTCGGACGAAGTGATATTTTTGTTGGATGTGTTTTGTCTGAGCGCGGAACTGCGGATCATGGGACAGGATGATGGCAGCTTGGTTGTTGCAGTGCAGTATGGTTGGGGTCTTCTGACGATGTCCTATCTCCTCGAAGAAGCTCTGGAGCCATGCAAGGTGTTGTCTTGCGACACTAAGTCTGATGTACTCCAATTCGGTAGTGGATAGTGCAACAATGCTTTGTTGTTTGCTGGACTAGGAGATGGCTCCATGACTGCTGAGAAAAAGAAAACCGGAGGTGGACCGGGAGTTGTCTGGGTCCTGTGACCTACCAGCATCAGAGTATCCATGGAAATCTAAGTCCATGGAGGTGTCATTTCCATCATATCAGAGTTCCATGTCTGGAGTTGCACAAACATAACAGAGAACATGTTTGGCTGCCTCCCAGTGACAGGCTTTTGGAGCAGCACTAAAACGGCTGAGTGTCCCAATGGAGTAGGCTAAGTCCGGACGGGTTCCGAGCATCAAGTACATGAGGGAGCCTATGACTGTGAGATAGGACACCCGTTTCTTCCTGATAAGGATCTCCGGCAGTATGGAGTTGTCCTCCAGGTCATTTGCAGACAAGGAAGTACCATGTACCATTGGAGTCCACACAGGAGTAGAGTCAGACATTCCTGTCTGTTCTAAGATAGTTCATACATATTGGGACTGGGACAAGGAGATGGTTTGGAGTTTCTGGTCCCTACGAAGTTTGATCCCGAGGAGGTACTTGGCTTCTCCTAAGTCATGCATCTTGAAAGAGGAGGAGAGCATGGACTTTATGGAGTTCATGTAACTTCTGGAACTCGCTGCAAGGAGGAGATCATCGACATAAACAACTAGGAAACAAATCTGACTGGATTTTCGGAGTACGTATAGGCAAGTCTCAGCATTGAGACGAGTAAATCTGAGTTCTCCTAGTTTCTTGTCGAGTGTTTTGTTCCATGTTTGTCCTGCCTGCTTAAGTCCGTACAAGGAGTGTCGGAGTTTCCAGCAGTACCCAGGTTGGATCGGAACTCTGTCCAGAGGTAGGAGATACAGTTCCTTCTCTAGCTCACCATTTAGGTATGCGGTGGAGACATTCATCTGGTCTAGTTCCAAGTTGTGTTTGGCAGCTAGAGCAACGATTGTCCGGACTGAGTCCAAGTTCACAACTGGGGCAAAAACCTCTTGGTAGTCAACTTCTTCCTTTTGTGTGAACCCTCGAGCGACAATTCAGACTTTGTAACGTTCAATTTTACTGTTCTGATTTCATTTGATGTGGAATATGGGTTTGGAGGTAATTGGAGTTACTCCATCTGGGATTGGGACAGTTTCATATACATGGTTGGAGTTTAGACTAAGGAGTTCATCCTCCACAGCGGATCTCCATAGGTTTGCATCCAAACATTCATAGGCTTCCTTTATTGTGTTCGGGAGTTGGTCCTCCAATGGAGCATTGGCTGCTCCGGCAAACATGCAGTGTTCTAGCTCCTCCTGTAGGCTCATGAAACCTCCGGGCATGCCTTCTTCGTCCGAGGTGTCTGGAGTTTCAACTTCATTCAACGGAGTTCCATCCTGCATAGCAGTCCTTCTCTCCCTTTCCTCATCTAGGGTGCGCTGGTAATCCCTGTTTCAATCTGCAGGTTGACGGTTTCGGGAACTCCTGCGGACACTTGCTATAATCCGTGCAGGAGGGCGAGATGGGGAGCGAGACCGAGTTGAAGAGATAGCAGGAATAGGAGGCGGAGATGGAGCAGGAGCAGGAGGTGAAGGTGGAGCAGGAGAAGGAGAAGGAGGTGGAGTCGGAGCAGGAGATGGAGCAGGAGCAGGGGCAGCCTGTGCTTCCGGAGGGGCAACATCGATTCGGAGTTGCTCTAGACATCTGGTGAGTGGGTCTATTAAATCATCCGGACCTGGAGCTCCCACTGCTTCCATGAAGTTTGGAGGTGTCGGAGGTGTGGAGTCAGTTTCCTCCTGTCCATTGCACTCCAGCTGATGTGAGTGCCTCGGCAGGAGACCCTCCTACTGTTCCTCATTGGTAACTTTCCAAGGAGTTGAGTCGGAATCAGAGATTTTTCTGGACTCATGGAAGGTTACATGGCGACTGGAGATAATGGTTTTTCATTCCAGATCGAGGAGTTTATAGGCTTGTTGTCCATAGGTGTATCCAAGCATGATGCATTTTTGTGCATGTGAGCGGAACTTTCCATCATGTTTCTCCTTTGGCACTAGTGCATATGCGAGGCACCCAAAGGGTCGGAACAAGTTTGGATCAACCTTCCTATCGAACAGGAGTTGGTATGGAACTCCTCCATGAAGGGTGGAGCAAGGACTTCGTGCAGTGACATATGCTGCAGTGGACATGGCATCAGCCCAAAATGACTTCGGGAGGTGAGAATCTTCGAGCATGGTGTTCACGAGCGTTGACAAGGTCTGATTCATCCACTCTGCAAGTCCGTTTTGCTCTGGAGTGTAGGGTGCAGACATTTCCTGTGCTGTTCCATCGGCTTGGAGTTGTTGGTGGAACTCCAAGCCGGAGTATTCTCCTCCTCCATCAGTTCGAAGGAATTGGGTGTGCATGTCTGAAAACTCCTCCGTTTCAATTTCCTGTTTGAAGAAGTTTCGGACATCCGTTTTCTAGGTGTTGTAAGTTGTCAGGACATCACTTTTCTTCTTTAGGAAGTAGACCCATGGGAACCGAGAGAAGTCATCTATGATGAGGAGCCAGTACATACTTGTAGCCTTTTCGGGATTGCGGGGATATTGGCCCTCCAACATCGGAGTGAATGATTTGAAGTGGCCTAGATGCCCGGATGGTGTTTTGGGACTCGAAAGGGAGTTTCTTCATCTTTCTGAGTGTACATGGCTCACAAAACGTCAGAGTTCCAGAGATGTCATCTATGCCCTTCAGTTGGCCTTGTCGGACCATCTGTTCAATCTGTGAATGTGCGATATGTCCCATGCGTCGGTGGAGTGTATTTATGTCTATTGAGACAAGTCTGGACTCAGGACATGCCTTTGGCCGGACTTCTGCATAGTAAAGTCCTTGGGTGTGACGTGCTGTCATGATAGTCTCTGGTCCCTTTCAGACAGAACAGGTGGAGGAGTTTGCTGGGAACAAGGTGGATAGTCCTCTGGAGGCTAGCTTGTTTACGGAGATTAGGGACAGTTGGAACTCCGGTACCAATAGTACGTTGCTTAGGGTTACTTCGTAAGTTTCTCCTTTCACAATGGAGCAGAGTACAATGCTTCTGATCCCAGTGGCAAGGGCAGTTGAATCGTTCCCTAGGGCTATTTGGCATGGAGTTCAGAGTGGGGAGTATGTATGGAACCATGAGCGATGTGGGACCATATGCAAGGTAGCTCTGGAGTTAATGATAATTTTGTCCGTTTCGGACTTGGTTGGTTTAGACGACAGGTAGGCCTGAATGCAGTTGATTAGAGACTTGGATACAGACACTTTAGCTACATTTGCCTGTTCTGAAGCTCCGGAGTTTTGCTCCGGGGGGTCCTCTGATGTGTTTGTCTTCTCCTTTCCCTTTCTCCTTCCTCCTTTACGAAGTTCCTTTACCCACTCCTGATATGCCCAGCAGTCATCGGAGTTGTGTCCAGAGTGTTGGTGGTGGTCACACCAGCATGGGGAACCACTCTGGCGATTGCTCCTTCTGTCGGAGGCTTTATGCACTGTCTCGGAGGGCTTCGGAGGGTTCAGGTGGGCTTCTTCGGAGATAACTCTTGTCTCAACAGTATCGAAAGTGAGCTTGCTCTCCTCCACTGTGTTGATGACAGAGGAGGTAAAGGAGCTCCACTCCAAAGTTTTCGGGAGGGAGTTGAGGAGAATGAAGGCGAGGACTTTTGAGTCAACTCCGAATTTTATTCCAGCTAGTCGGGTCTCCAATGTCCGGATGGAGGTGATGTGGTCGGAGACGGAGGAGGTGCCATCCCAGGAGGAGTCGAAGAGTTGACAGTATGAGTAAAAGGCAGAGGTGAGGTTAGATGCTTCATGGAGATTTAGGAGGGCATCGAAGAGCATCTTGGCAGTGGTGTGTGCCTGCGTCTTAAGTAGGAGTGCATTGGAGATGTGGTCCTGGATTATTCCGTGTGCCTTTTCGTCTCGTTCCGTCCATTTTCGGATTTCCACAGAGGGAGATGCCAGAGATGCATAGGAGGAGGTCAGGGATTTATCAGTGCCGAGGGTGACACCTAGGACTTTCTCCCGATGGAGTTTTGCCATGATTCGGAGCTTCCATATTTGGAAGTTTAAGGGTTCTGTTAGAACTGGGCAGCTTATGGTATCAGATGTCGTTGATTCTGACATGGTGCCGGCTAAGTGATTTAGCGAGGAGTATAGACCCTAGAGGTAGGGTTGTGGAAGCGATCTGGAGTAGGCTGGAGGGCGTGGGAAAAAAATCCACAGGGGTAGCAAGAGCTACTGTGAGTCATTCGACAGGTGTCCAGATTGCTAGAGTGTGCTAGCGGGGCTCATAACCTGTGAAAAATCTAAGTAAAAGGGCAGTGATTGCCCACTCAGCTGCTGCCCAAGGAGTAGCAGAAACGACTTTATTTACCTAAGTAAAAGGGCAGTGATTGCCCACTACACTAATTAGCAATAGTAATAAGGTAAAGTAAAGCTGGTGCTCACCTCAGCCGCTGCCCAAGGAGTAGCAGGAACGACTGAGGAGAGCCCAGGAGTGAAAGGGAATATATATATGAGGTAGGTGAAGGTGCGAGCGCGAAGTCTGACCAACTCCGAAGCGAAACAAGCAATCTTCGTAAGGAAATGGTAAAGGCAAAGAGGAAACGGCATGAAGTTATGGAATGAGAATGAAGTGAAGACAGGGTAAAGAAATGACATAAAGAATGCGTACTGATATGCCATTGGACACAATTCCGGCCTTCCTATCCATCTCCAACTGCTTCTATAGGACTTCGGTAACTCCTATGTAGGAGTTGTAGGAGTTCGTCTGGAACTTCGTTAAGGAATCTTGGAGTTGGACAGGAGGGCCTGGAGGAGATCAGAGTTGTCATCTCTAACAGTTGTTACTGGCTTTACTGTTCTTGTGCTTGAGCACACAGCTGGAGGATCCTAGTTCGTTGCCAGTCATGTATGCAAGGTAAAATGTAAGAGAGTGGATAAACCTTTTGAGCCTTCTTTGTGCTTTCCAATTTTCTGCCCTTTGATGTACGCTTCTGAGTCTGCAAAATCTTCAGTGAACCACTGAGAATGTTGAGACCTTACCTGCGGTTTGTTATGGGAGGCATCCTCATCAGGGTCATCATCAGAGCTATTGTTGTTGAGGTCATTGTTGTTAGCCAAGCTGTGAGCGTCATCTTCTCCATTGCTGTCATTTCCATGTTCTGGCTCAAATGTATCTTCATCGTTTGTATTGTTGTCGTCTACATTGCTATCGCCGTCGTCGTCATCTTCATCGGCATTGTCGCAGTTGTCGCTGTCATCGCTGTCATCTCTGTCCCTGTTACTTCTGTGACATTCCTGGGATGATTTGGCATCCCAGCTGTCCCTGAGATGGTGTTTAGAGTTGTTCTTCGCATTGACAAGGTATTGCTTGAGGATGTCCATGACTGCCCAACCATTGGCGAACTTGCAGAGATATGGGTGCTTTTCTTGAGCCTGCATGTACTCACAGCGACCGTTATCATAGTAAAAAATAAGAGTATGACGTACCAATGCAATAGCCTCACAGCTGAGTAGCATTGGCTGCTCCCGCCAAGTCTTTCTGGGCTCTAAAACTGCGAGAGCGATTGCACGAATGCTTCTCTATGTGTAGTAAGGGTTATTCAATTGAATATATGGAAAATGTGCTCATATACTCACCAAATATGCATTGTATTGATGCCTCTTATTACCTAGTCCCATAGCGTCTTGGAGGCTATATCCATTTGACTTCCTGGCCAATCCAGGCGGCTTTGGAATGAGTTTCTTGGAAGGGATTAACATCCTCTTTGATTTCACAGATGCCTCACCTGATTGCCGGCTTTCAGTCAGCTGGCAAAGTTAATTGGGCGAAAGGGATCACTTACGCTGGATTGTGTGTATTTGTTTCTTCAAGGCATTGATGGCCGTACTCATTGCATCGAGAGATGGATTATCTCGTTTTCGGGGCTTCTTCTTGAGCCCATTTTTTGTGTGTGCCATGGTGGATGGTATGGGGTGAAACGATGACGATGGACTTTGCTGCATCGCGCTGGAGAGGGTCACAAGACATGGATCACATGACCAACCTACTGACAGACGAGCGCATCTACTCCGAGTTGGATGTTCTTCATGCACAGTACTCAATATACATATGTCGGACAGATCAGTTCCTGTTCTCAAGTGCTGTCGTTGCTCTCCCAGCTGTTACAAATGGCTCCGCTCTGACACCCGCTGAAAGCACTATGCGAGGGCCAAACCAAATACAATGTTGGAATCAGATGATGGTAGTGATAGGCCTAAGATTGATGAAGGACCTGGCCCAGGTGAACACTATGCAGGAAACCCAGAGGAGCACAAGGAAGAGGCTAAGTTGATAGAATCCGAGTTAGATGATGCTGACAGTGTGTCGTCCAGCAATAATCCAGAGATGTCACAGTCAGAGTCCGAGGCAGAAGAACATGGAATTCTGTATGACGAAGAAGAGGAGATCACACAGATGAGTCTTCGGGAGATCATTGAACAGCTTCACGATTGGTTCAGTCCCAATAAAGAGGGGGAGCTGCAGAGAATCAGTGGGTACTGTTCGTGACTCATCTACATTTTACATTAACATAAAGATAGGAAACTTGATAATTACGGAGGAGGATCGCAACAATATACGTGCCTTCTTGCTCAAGATTGCCTGTAATATACCCCAGCGTGTCTTCAATCGCATGTGCAAGGCATTAGCACATAAACTCCATGTCAGTTCAGAATGGATCATTCTCCATCGTCTCTCTGTGCTCTCTGGCATGGTTCCAATTGAATTTGACTGCTGCATAAATTCATGTGTAGCATTTACTTCAAAATATGCCCATTTCAACCACTGTCTGAGCTGCGGTGAAGCACAGTATGGCAAAGGACGAAAGGCACGTAGGATATTCAGCTATATTCCGATCATTCCTAGACTCCAGGCATTCTTTGAGAGTCTGGATATGGTTAGGAAGCTCGCCTATCGAAATCAATTCAAGCACTCGGACGCTGTCCTCCATGATGTCTTTGACAGAGCCTGGTATCGTACACTCTAGGGTACCCACGTTGTAATCAACGATGTCCAACAGCCGCATCGGTTCTTCTGTGGACAGAATGACATCGTGCTATCCCTTGCGACAGACGGGTTCTTACTCTTTCACAGGCAACAGTCTTGACCCTCAGCTACCCCCATTCTGTTGCTCAACCTCAACCTACCTCCCACCATCCGCACATATCTCGAGAATATAATTTGTGTTGGAATCATTCTGGGACCTCACCAGCCAAAGGACCTTGGTTTGTTTCTTGCACCTCTTGATGAGGAATGCGCCACATTAGCTGAAGGAGTCTGTACCTATAATGCACTCAACGAAAGTATGTTCTATCTACGAGCATACATTTTATTCAAGATAGGCGATATCATTGCGGTTGAGAAGCTCCTCAACATGAAGGGTCATAATGCGATTTGTCCATGCCAGACATGTGAGATCAAGGGCGTACGCGATCAGCAAGGGAAAGGGACGGTGTATTATACACCACTTACTATTCCTCATGACATGCGCCGAGAGCATCAGACATGGGGATCGCTCAACCCTCGAGCACTCCTCTTCATACTCATGCAAAAATTGTCTCAGCGCTTGAGGAGATGGACACAGCACTGACAAAAAAGGCCCGAGATGAAATTTCTCATAACCATGGGCTGCATGGCGAGCCGGTGCTCTTACGGGTGAACTCAGTGGATTACTCACGTTGTGCACCCTAGGAATGGATGCACCTGTTCCTCGAGAATGTCGTTCCGACTATGGTTAAACACTAGACTGGAAATTTTAAGGTTATCGACGAGGGTAACGAGAACTACAGGATCTCCCCTGAAACATGGAAGGAAATTTGTGTGGAGACTGTGGCTGCGATGGCCACAATCCCAGCAGCGTTCATTCAAAGCCTGCAAAACCTTGCAAATGGTCTCTCCAATATGACGGCTGAGGCATGGGGCTTCTGGTTTATGTTCATGGCGCCAATCTTGCTCCGAAATCGATTCAAGCACCCAAAGTACTATAACCATGTGTGCGATCTTGCCAAGTTGATGAAACTCAGTATCAAGTTAGAAATCACACGTGAGAAGGTCAGACAGTTGCGAGATGGACTGATCAGGTGGGTTACTACATATGAATGGTAAGTACACGATTGAAAGCAGCTTCAAGCAGTTGTAGTAACATTAATTTACAATATAGGTATTATTACCAGTACTCTAGCGAGCGGTTGCCAACATGTACCTTACCAGTCCATGGCCTGTTGCACATCGCGGCTGATATCGAGATATGCGGGCCTGTCTGGGCTTCCTGGACATTCTTTCTAGAGCGTTACTGTCATCTGCTGTGGTCAAGTCTGCAATCCCAGTGTTATCCATGGGGCAATCTCACGATCTGAGTGCTTGAACTTGCACAACTCAGTCAGGTACGCATGAAGTTCAACTTAAGCAGTGAGTTTGAGGATTTTCAAATACGATGTGGAGACGAGCTACTACAGCGCGAGTACGTGCATGAGACCTGTGAGATACCACATTGATTATTCCATGTGATGGACTGACAAGATTACTCTAGATCCTGATCGAATTCTTCAACCGCCATGTAATCACACCTATCAGCCGGACGGTGACTTGAAACATCGAATTGGGATCTATTTTGTCGGAGTAGTAGGTGGACGCTAAACTGACTACATAGCTCATCTGCCTGAAACAATGGCGCTGTGGGGGAAACTGCGGGTGCTAGGTGGTGATCAACTCCATACTAGGTGGTCATTGGACCAGATGAGATCATCCAAAGATACAGAGACAACAGTTATGTGCAGGTAAGCATTTTAATTAATGTCTGGTGCATGATTCTATTGACTATTGAAATAGTACGAAGTTATATATACTCAGGGCGCTAGTACCAAGACCAACATTCATTATGGATGGCTGGAGAAGATCATGGAGTTCACGACAGGAGAGGAGAGTGCTTGGAGGCAGCTGAAGAACACACGACAAATTTTGGTGCTTATCTGGCCATGCAAAACAGACAGGAAGGACGCATCAGCAGAGATTGTTAAGTATTGGACCAAGAAGGAATGAATCATCACCGACGTGCAAAATATCAAGGCAGTGGTGGGTCGTGTAAAGATGTGGGGGACATGGGCCATAGTTGACTGAACAGTGGATTCTGTACCTACATGCTTACAGGGAGCCGAGTACATAGATGAGAGCAGTGAGAGTGATACTTAATAACATGCCTCGAGCAACTGTTGTTTGTGTTGAAACAAGCAGGTGGGTGCTGTAGTACCTCAGTATAAGTCACTAAGGTAAGACTCTACAGTAAAGCGGCCGATGTAACACTGATTACATAAGCGCTAGTCGACTACCATATCGAGAATGGAATATGCGACAACACACTCCCTCAAGCGAAGATGTGGTAGTTTAGTAGGAGAAACCTAAATAATCAAAAGGAAAAATACCTCCATTAGGTTTCACCACAAATAAGGGTATCCGGTATCAAGAATCCGGGTATCTTTCGAGTCCGTGAGGTAGTCCGGTCGAATCCGTGCGGTTGCAGCATGTCCGCGCGCGCGCCTTCCTAATCGGGTAATCGCGCCTCGGGTGCGGTTGGACTTG
>JBBPKT010001191.1:0-10389 GCA_038089395.1 Pulveroboletus frians
AAATAGATGATGCTCAAACGGGTGCGTTCTTGCTGGTCGGGAGGCGGTTGCACCACACGGTGGATAGTCCCCTTGTAATATCCCCCCGTGAGGAAATCCAACACGTCTCCGGTGTTCACCACCTGCGTGAGTCAAGGATCGTGATGGCATCACAAGGGTTCAGCCAACGCGGTCGACTCACCAATGCGTTGTCAATGTGTTTCACCCACCGCCATTGACCATCCTTTGACAGAACTTGAAGCCCAGCCGCGGGCTGACTCCACAGGATCGTTACACTTCCAAAGTCTGATGTGCAAGTCTCAGCGTCGCATAAACCGTGATCATCGACTGAGATTCGGACTCACCCGTATGTCCTTTGAGCCAGACGTTGTTTGTCTTGGCCTCTTCCTCAGCAGAACGCGGAAAACTACAGTCCGGATCCATTCATTCGGCTCACGAGTGCAACACGAGACGAAATACACTGACTATTTCGTGAACGTCACTAATGGAGCAAGTGAGTGAGCTGGCCTCTACCAACGTATTTAGCATACCGTATGTCTCGCTGATGGTGTCGTAGTCGTGACTCTTGACCAGTGCATCCTCGGGTAGCTCGAGACTGAGCGCGATCAGTCTGTAGTTCAGCCAGGTTTAACACACAGACACACAATCTGGATGAGACGCTGCACTCACTGCAGGATCGGATGCAGCACATTAAAATGGCTAAACCTGGAAAACGCCGCGATTTCGGGCAGGAACGGGCGAACTGCTTTCGGATATTCTCCTTTCGTGACATCACGGTTAACTTGAAGAAAGCCACCGATGAGAAAACGTGAAGCAGATCCGGGGTAGGACGCTTACTGTTGAAACGCTCGATCTGATCGCGGACGCCGTTGTCGATGTGCTACCAGTGTGAAATTGGCTTGCCATTCGGAAGGAAGTATACGAGTCGAGACTTACCCAGTGCTGTCGAAGCTTGTATCCTTGGACCGATCCGTTCTCCTTGTACAGTTGCTTCTCCTCATCGCTCACGCTCGAAAAGGGCACGTCTGCAATGTCAAATATCCTGTCTGTCTGTTTGTCCGTGTTAGATATCAAGACAATGGTGTAGCAAGGACCGTACCTCAGACTGGCGGTATCCGTGATTGACGACGTAGAAGAATCCGTAGGTCAATAATGCATCTCGAACCTGGCTCGCCAACAGAGCGCGGCCCTCTGTGCTAGAAAACTTGGCGAAATCGATAACTGGGAGATCTACATAGTCCACTGGATGCAAGGTCAGTAGCCCATTTGATATTCCAGGCAGGATCATCGCTCCTGGCACGTACAATCAACTTTGGTGAGTGGTGCAGCTTGGTAGTGAGGGGCTGGTGGTAAGGTTGCACCGGGCATACTTCAAGTCGACGTTGTACTGGGAGAACTGTGTCGCTCTTGCTAGGGGACTTAGTCGGATTTGAATCGACGCCCATCCCATCGCTGACTGAGTTTCTAGTTATCAGTGATGTCAGCAGAATTGGATGTGGCGCTATATATTGATCGCTTATTCACACTCCGACCACATATCTCCATTGGCTAGTATTATGTCATCAATCATGACATCAATCCCCTTAGCCGACCCTTGGCCGATAATCCTCCCAGCGCCAGTGAACCGATCCCTGTCCGCTTTCCTTTCGACCACGCCTGCACGAGACCCCTGGCTTCGTAGGGTGAGATGTCGTCGCTGGCAGTCCCAACAGTGACGTGGAGGCTCTCGCGAACCTCTGCAGGCAACGTCGATACAAACGCGTGCTTTTCTTGTCCTGAATCGGCCTCGTTTTCGGGTGCGTCAGCGAGTTCGAGGTCTTCCACGGTCAACGCCATAACTCTGTCATTCCACACAAGGTGTCCAAGAGTGAACGAGAGGAGGGGGGGTGTCGGCAGTCGATCGAGGGCGGTGCACCGTTCCCAAAGGTCCTGGTCCCCAGGTAGGCCAGCCTTGTGGACGATCGTAATATGGGGTCGACTGAGAATCCGTTTATCGTTGACCAGTTTCTCCCAAACCGTCCTGCCATTGTATGGGACGTCTTCCTCCTGCTCCATTTGCGGAGCGATAAATGTCTCAAGATCCAACTCGACCAATATTCCAAAGTATCGTGGCGATGCAGGTGCTGTCGCCTTCTTCTCCGTCTTATCCATCCCTTTCTTCGTCCTTGGCGTGTACTCTTTTGCGACTCTTACAGCCTCGTCGATTTCCGCCTGACTGGGCCGCTTCAAGCCAAGGATACTCACGCATCCATCGACCGCACGCCCCACTGCCACCTCGAGTGGCTCGCAGACATCCATCTCGACGCTGGCGTCTACTTCGGAGTCGGCGAGCTCTTCTGTCTGGTGGATGAATTTCCAGATAACGCTCTCATGCGACTTCCCGACCTCGTCAGCTCGCAGAGTCTGGTGCTTATCGCCCCGATTCAAGATACGATCTCCACATAGTCGAAGTATCCTCGCGTGTGGCTGGTCCAGAGTCCAATTTAGTGCGAGCAGACGGACTGGTGGATGCATTTTGGCAACAGCTTCACGCAATTCAGCCCGATGTTGCCGTATATGGTTGTTTCTACATACAAACGTTGTGAGCGGATACTCGGTGAAAATGAGGTCAAGAACATACTTGTCAGCAATGACAACATCGTGTTCTTTGAGGAGATTGACAACGTTTCTGATGAAAGCGGGGCCTGGTTTCTTGGCTTGCACGTCATCACTTTGGGTATGTCCGAACCGAAATAGATGAGCGAGTGCAACAGAGACCGACGTTTTGCCTGCGTTTCGGTGGCGTCGGCTCTCCGACCACGGGGAGAGTAGGGGTAGACTTACCACAGCCTGGAATAGCAATGGGTACGATCACAGTTTTCCCAAACTCCTTTACGACCTGTTCTTCCTCAAGGCCAGACAGATCCGCCCTCCCTTCCTCGCTGTCTAGCCACCTCAAAAACCGATCCCTAGTAGCAATAATTCCCTTTCCTAGCGCATACCCCTCAAAGGCGCTCCGGTCCGTTTCGATCTCGTTCGTGACCCAACGAAGATAAACCTGTGTTTCCTTGCGCTTCATCTTGGACTTGGGAAGTTTCGCGTCACTGAGTGGACCGTTGGTCGATAAGAGTGACTTTGTGATCTCCCGCCAGTCGCGATACATCATATACGGTTCGTCAAACTTCACCTTGAAGAAGAAGGACGAACCGGTCGGGTACGGTGGCCGTCTGTCATGCGCTGTCGAATCCGGTTTCGCGTCGACGATGTGTGTGCGAACGACGAATCCTTCGAGCGGTTCGCCGTTCCATTTTCCCGTCTTGGCGACGTCGTCCGTGAATGCCCTCACTTGTGCTAGTGTATCACACGCGATCGTCCTCGTTTGCAAGAAGCCCCACTCTTCTGCGAATGCGTCGACGACGTGCGTGGGAAGAGTATGGAATCCCTTGTGCGTTTCGTTTAGGCCGTGTAGGTAAAGACCAGACTTGTCTGGCGGATAGGCCAACACATGTTCCTCAAAATCGTCATCGCAAAGCTTGTTGTCACCAGAAAAAGGGCGTTGTCGTCAGTTCCGTCAACTCGAAAGCGATTTCCAGGGAGGGTACTCGGATCCCTACCTCTGCTACCGCCGTCCAATGCTTCTCCCAGAGCGTCGCGGCCAGTTGCGCCTCCGTTTTCCGTGTGGATGCGAGATGTGTGTTGAGCCATCTGTGACCGGCTTGTGAATGTGTCTCCAACACGCCGTCCATCTCTCCGAGCGCATGCTTGGACGTGACGATCAAATGGGAGGGAGAGATGGCGGCAACGAAGATGATACACCCGTTTGACTTGACCGACAAGGTGTATTCTGGACCCGTGTGCGCCTCTAAGGACGACCACTGTTCAAACGTACAGTCGTTCACACACAAGTCCAAAGCGAACAGGGCGGTGAAACACGCACGTCCGTCCAAGGTACCTCCCCGATATTGAAGAACTTGTCGTAGCCTCGTGCGACGATCTGATATCTGGGTCGATCGTGTCCTTCGCCCTCCCCTGTTAGCTCTCGCGTGAACAGACCCCGGGCGAGCGTCGGGAAGGGTGACGGAACGTCGTAGTACCTGAATTCGTTCATCTTCCAGCTTCGAATCTTGACCGTAGGGTCCGACGGGGCAGCATAAACAGTCGATCGGATGAGCTTGGGTGACGCTTGAGCGATCCGATGGAGCTCGGCGACTAACCGGGCGTCTTCAGGATTGAAACGCGCAGCCATCGTACCAGGTATCCTGCGAAAACGGAACGAGTCAAGAAAGACGAACGTCTGTCTCGCTGCCAGGCATATGTACTGGATAAAACGCAGTGTGGACAAAGCCAGGATTTGGGCCATAAAAACACTACGGAGCGAGTCAGTTTGGGTTTGGATGACTCGGATAAGAGTCAAATGTTGATTTGGGAACGAGAACCAAAAATAAACAGACGTGTGAGTGAACGTTGGTTTTTCTAGTCTTGTGTCGATGTGGTCACATATGGACGATCACCGAGTGACTATTTCAAGCAGATACTCTACATTGATATCAAGAACGAAAAAACTAGATCGTTAGCACCCTACATGATCATACACCATCCCCCCCTCTCCCGCTGTGACGTTCTGTGCCTTTCCTCCGCTTCCCGAAGCAAACGAATCTCTCTAAAACGTCTCTCTTGCTCCTCAACGTCCCGCTGCCGTTGCAATATTCTGGCCCTCTCCGCTTCCCGGCGCCATAAATCAATGGCTGGAGGAATGACAGCATCTTGCTGCCGCTGCAACCTAACCCTCTCTTCTTCCCGGCGCCAGAATTCCCCTGCGTCACGCGCTAGAATGTTGGCAGGATCCTGTGGCACCACCGGACGTGCCCTATTCGCGTTTTGCAACGCGGCGGCCCGACGTGCCTCCGCCTGTCGTAACAACTCTCGCTGTTGTTCAATATCGACCGGAATACCGATGTCGACAGGTGGTTCCGGCGCATAAACCAGATCGTCATGGATCGTTCCATGGGCAGTGTTCATGTGAGGGTAAATCGTCCCGGAGGTGAACACCCCCATGCACCGCCAACAGATGTGTGCGCCGCACCTGGTGGCGATCAACGTTTGCAAGGTGAGAGGGTCAGAGCGCGAAGAACATGGCGTACCGGCACGTCATGTGATTACACCCCTCCAATTTCTCAATGGGCACGCTACACTGGGGACATTTCTTCACGCGTCCACCCTGCGAAGCGATCCAGGCATCATTTAGGCGCTCCTGCTCAGCAGGATCTCGTCGTGCTTTGCTTTCAGCACAAGAGAGACCGTCGTGCCCATCTTCATGACATGCGTTACACACGGAGGAAAAACAGGACGGGCAATGAAGTGTCTTGGGAGCTACGCCAGCTTGGGTGGCACGATAGATCTGCGGGCAGTCGGGAGTTTTACAATGCTTAAACTCTTCGGGGTGTTTCGCGATATACGCGTCGAATGCTGCTTCGAGCAGCCGATTGAACGATGCTGGAGGGAGAAACTGCTGAATTGTAGGAATGCTGACCGGAACGCGACACCGTGCATCATCGCCGAGGCACGTCAGTGGTAGTTGGTCAGAGTCGAGAGCCGAGGAGATGAAATGGCGAAGGCAAGCAACGCAATACGTATGACCGCACCCTAGCTGGTGCGGAGAAGACACGTTATCATAGCAAATTGGGCATGTTTGACCACCTTGTGATACGCTCGGAAGACCGGAATTGCCCTTGTGAGAGAGCGCGATAAGACGATCTAGCGCATGCCGTGCCTCCTCCCCGCCCGAGACAGTTATCTTCCTAGAGCACGTAGTGAACCTGACGTTGTTCTCTCCGAGCGTCTCTTTCAACTGCTGGATCCCCTCTCTGACGAAGAAGCCCACCGAATGCCACGGGAGGGTGGTGGTGTAGTCCAAAGAAGCGAGCCTGTCGAGTTCGCGTTTGATCATCTCGCGCGCGTGTTCAACAGCTTTGGGCGCCCCGTACACCTTCAAGGATTGCCGTTTCCAATCGGCGCGCAAGTACGCGCCAGTCTCCGAATGGACGCGGAGAACAAACGGATTGCCCAACGATCGATGCCAACCTTCCACCTTGTCTCCCCTAGCCAGATTCTCAACCCTAACCTTCAAGGCACCCGTCGCTTCCTTGACCGACCCGGAAAGCTGAATACGAACGACGTTCCCAGAGTCACGCACGTTAAGTGTGCACGCTTTCCTGTCCTTGATCGAGCTCAAAAGATCATTCCACTGTGCCCTTTGAGCCTTGTACTGTTCCGCTGGTATAACAAGCGTGAAGTACATCGGATCCGGAAGTCGAAGCCAAACAGGTTGGTTACCGTATCGCCTATCAGTGAGGCGCGTGTAGGCGGTATGAGCATCATCCCACGAGGAAAAGTGGGCACGGGCAGAGACGACACCCTCCATGGTACAGGTACCCGAAGGGTCGTCAAATTTCTGGAGGCCTCCTGGAATAGCCCGCTCAATATCATCCCGAACCAGTCTAGTAATTTGCTCAACGGAGTACGTGATGCCAAAGGCACCACCAATGGGAAGTCGCTTGACGGACATCGCGCCCGTGAACCCAATGACATCCACGTCGGTGACAGAAGTCGGAAGATTGTTAATTTTGATCGCGTTGAGCCGCAGATTGGGTACGAAGCGACCACGGGGTGGAGTATTCATCTCGACTTTGAGACGACGATCACCGTAAACGAAGCGGTCGAGCTCCTTGACCTTGGCATTGGCGGTGGCAACATCGATGTATTCTGCGACGTAGCGTATGGAGGGCGCGCGCCAAGATATGGTCAGGATTTCGGAACTCTGGCCGGTCGCAGCGCTCATACCCTCGAGGGAGTTGGTGACGGACATTTCGACGATTAAGATTTCCTCTTGAAACACGGAACCATCGAGACGGGAGGCAAGGGTACGCCCAGCAGCAATGTTTGTGACGACGTGTGCCTCGAGCCCACGATCCCACTTTTTCTTGATCACAATGTGGAAATGGTTGACGTCCAAGCCCTGATTCCTGAGCAAGTCGTGGATATCATCCTCCTTTACGTCAACGGGAAGATTTCGGATGCGTAACGTGCATGTCTCGAAACCTGTGATCAGATTGGGGACGTCGAGCCCCGCACTATAGGTGACGATAGAGCCAAAGACGACCTGACTGATCGTTTTGGCTGCCTCCTCTCTGACAATGGCGGCGGTCGCGGTGACAGCTTCAACCTCTTGCGCCACCTTACGCATGGCCTCTATAAGGCTATGCTCGGCACGCGATAAACGCGTAGTCACAGAGGGATTCTCCACCTCCGCCAGCAGTGGGGCCGGTGGTGATGCAGCGGCGATTTTCTGCTCGTTGGACCTGGAAGAGGATGCCTCAAGCCCTGGTCTCTGTACTCATCGGGTTCAATATGACCAGATGAGTTTCAATCGCAGAAAACATACATCGATATCGTGGCTGAACCGACCCTTGGACCCTTTGGCACAAGTCCCAGTCTTCCAAGCACGGCAAGGCATCTCCCCACGCCTGGGTCTGGGGCGAGCATCAGAGGTACCTCGAGAAGAAGGGGTGGACGCCACCGCCAGTACAGAATCGGAACCGCGATGTTGGCACTGGGAGGAGCACTCGAGCAGTGAGATTCGCAGATATAAAATGATGTCGTTGAGTCGAACTTACGGATGGTAGATCTAAACGCGTATCATTCCCCGTAGACTAAAAGCGAGGGGGAGGTCAATCTGGGCGCTTATGAACGGCCACAGGCCGGGTAGGTTCACCTCGGGCTGCACGTCCAGCTTGTCATGACTGAACTTGCACTTGTCTCCAAAGCGACAATATCCCTGATTGTAAAAACGGCACGGTACAGACTTGCGACTACGAGTCGCAGTCGAGTGAGCTGAGCTCATGGTGGACAGACTGGGATGGGGAGCCTCGTGGATTCCATGCAGCCAGGGTGTTTATATACCCTCAGGGCCTGGATCGAATGCCGCATCATGTGCCCCGGCGTAGGTGATAATCATGGCAAAGAACCTGTGGTAATATCGAAACTTCCATCAGAGGCTCGCTATAGTAATATCTTCCCATAGAGGTTATCGATTAAAGTGTAGAAAAGTACAGATACACGGTCAATACACTTGGTGGAGATAAACAAACGGAGAAGAGACCGTTCGGGAGGCTCGCCGTTCATCGGCCATCATTCCTCCATCGCATCCTCCTCGCTCTCATCCTCCTCACTCTCGCTATCCTCCCCTTCGGCAACCTCGATCGGATCCAGACTCAGGTCGTGGTCCGCGCCGACGTACGAATCACATATCACATACAGTTTCAGCGAATGCGTGCCCTTTGGTAGCGCGAACTCCAGTTTGGCAGCGAGCGTTTTGCCGATGGTAACACGCTTGATGACGTGCAGCTGCCGCGTGCTCGGCTCACCAACGACAAGCCACCAGTTGGCCATCTTCTTCACGGGGTAAAATGGAGCAACGACGGTCTGGTCGTCAGGATCCTCTTCGTCGGCGTCTCGGGAGAGCGAAACTTTGAGGAAGATCGGCGAACCAGCAGTGTATTCCCCCTTGACGAGTTCGTACGAGACATCGAGGGTCGGGTACGAGTTGACGAACTTGGCCACGTCTCGCCTGTCACATGGGCAAACAAGACTCAGTTGTGCTTGATGCAGAATCGGACTCCACAACCTACATTTGTCTAACGTCCATCTGTAGGAGCTCATTTCGTTTGTCATCCTCCATCTCCATAATGTCGTACACAGACTCGATGCCCGCGTCCTTACATCGCTTGATGACCTAGGCGGGTGATCAACACCCACGTACGCAGCAACAAAAGCTCAAAACGACCTACCTCGGGCTCAAAATGTGGTATCTGCTTCAACGGTGAATCCGTCTCCCACATAGCCTGTACGCACATTTGCGACAGATCCATAGCTCCGAGTGCACTCAACCACGCGTTCGACGACATGACGTCTACGCAAGCCGAAAGCAAGTTGAGCACCTTCTCGAGCACCAACACTTGGTCAGTAGCGAGATCAGGCGGCAGCTGAATACGTGAAAAGTGCGCTTGCAAAAGAAGGAAGGTCTTGAAGTGCGGCGCTTCGAAATCCGCTCGTTCCAGTTTGACGGGCAGACGATCATATATCCGACGGAGAACAATGTCCTCATGGCGGCGAATCGGGATTGTTTCGAATTCTGCAGACGAGGAGACGACTTCGAGTAGCCCTTTTAGTTTTGTACGCTCTTTTAGCGATAGCGTGTAGACCTCGACAGTTACATCTACATACATAGTCAGCAACACGTTCAAGATGGCATAAGAACGATCGCTCACAAGAAATATTGTAGTATGCCGCTATCATACCAAGGTTAAGCGTGGAGACATCCATTTCGTCCTCTGTGAGAGCATGGATCAATCAAGTAGATGGCCACCGCGCGTTGTCGACTTACCGATCGTAATGCATTTCGAGTTCACAAGGTCTTGCAGCGTACTCTCCACCAGTTCGGATAGATGGTCAGACAGTGCCTGGTGGGTGACGTTGTGCAGATTGTAGTAGTTCGGGTTCTGCGTCATGCGGCGATAAAAGTACGACCACGTCAGAATATCCTTTGATGGATCTTCGCATCAGTGATCCTTGTTAAAGAGGTTTGGAACTCACCATCGCGTCCTGCTTGTTCTCAATCGTCTTCACCGCAATTTCAGCCAAGAAATAGTCATGGAGAAGGTGCGTCGGCAGGTGCGACTCAATCGGCAACCCCTCCGACAAGAACTTCTTGTAAAAGTCCTTGCGCGTCTGCTGGCACATCAGCACGCAGCGACTCCGGTCATCCTCCCGAGGACGACAAGCCCTGCCCATCATCTGCAGCACGTCCATGACAGGGTAATCCACATATCGGTGTTCCTTGCCCTCAAAGAATTGCACGCCCATGATGATCACCATGTAACTCGCTACAGGTAGATTCCATGCCGTATCCTAACGGATCGTACTTCAGTTCGCTTTCCCCAAAAAGACATGGAAACAACCCTACTTTGGAAGCCACCAAGACTTGAATCGCACCTGACTCAAACAACCGTTGGACGATCACCTTGTCTTGTTTATCCAGCGCCTCATGGTAATACCCAATTCCATGCTGTAAACATTCCACGAGACCCTTGTCACTGACGTGGTCAAGGTGTGGCTGCAAATCCGCCTCATCCAAGTTCAGGAATCGGTCGGGATCGTTGTCGGCGGTACAGTGCAACAGGAGGTCATCTACGGTCAGGCGACACTGACGTCGCGACGAAACGAACACGATGACTGGCTTCGTCGGAGCATATTCCAAGATGGCAAGGTATGCCGGCCTGGACATGGCGATCATCAACGAGGGATAATGAGGAATGGTGAAACTTTGGAGGTGGATGTCCATGTCAAGCGGTC
>JBBPKT010001192.1:0-10367 GCA_038089395.1 Pulveroboletus frians
CTACATTCTAACTCATATAATAATTGTTTGTTTGTTTGTTTTTAAAAAAAGGAAGAAGGAACTCACTTTATCCATTGCCAGATGGGCTAAAACAACTGAAGTGCTAAATACAAAGTGAAAGGGTTTATATAGTATGGGGCGAAGGAGTGCTTGTGTTTTAACTGAATATAGAAGTAAGAAGGGTCTGATGAATCTAAGTGGTCCTGGGGTTCTGCCATATAAGATATGACACTGTTACATACTATCCAAAGCTGTGTACCTGGATCCAGGTGCAGAAAGAGTATCCAGATTCCAGAATGTTGTCTGGGTGCTAGAAAGGGTATCTGGAATATCATCCAGAGTTCTAGCCAGTCAAGAGTTCATCCAGAGCTTGCTGTACTTTGTCACTGCTAACCACTGAGAGGATTGTTGCTCCTGCCATCTCACTCAATGAAATTGAAGGTGTGTTGTATGGTTGTTTACCAGATACACATACAGTATCAAATACCAAGACAGGTACTGCAGGTTCACTTAGCCTAAGTGAATCCTGGGCTGCATTGGCTGCTAAGTGAGCACAGGAAACATCAAAATCTGCAGGGAAACAATTCAGTGGACTGTTTGGTGTGTTTCTCTTCTCAACTCCTGACTATATCTCATTTGAGTTTGTGGTATAGATAAGCATTTCATAAATATCAATCAGTTGCCTGATCCCCAAGGGCATTATACTAGCCTGTTGGGAGCATCTGTCAGATATAAAGGTTACTATCTTGAACATCTTGAAAAATCACAGCATGGGGATCAGCTCTGCTAATTACAAAGTGAAATATAGAAATGGTCTAATTGTTGAAGTTGAAGTCATCATGAAACTATAATTTTATATGTACTCAACAAGTGGAATTTAGTGTCTGACTATATTTTATTTTATTCATAAAGATGAAATATTTCCAGCAAGTTTAATAACTGAAATGATGACAGAAATATGAACAGTTCCTATATTTACCAACTCAGGCTGAAGCACATGAAATTCCTTCCTACCACATGTATACCAAGGAATCTCTGGTGGCAAACAAATTGAAGAAAAGAATGGGAAGTGTGACTGATGATCTTGGTGGATAGTCACTAACCAAAAAGGTTGCTGTCACTAGTGACTTTGAATACAAGATAGTTTCCAATGTCTGGGTTTAGAATAATTTGTGTCACCAGTGACTTTGACTGTGAGATGATGTCTGGGTTGTCTTAGATTTGGATTTAAACAATTGTGTACAGTAGTGACAATACCAATATCTCTTTTCAGGTTTAATCCTTAATATCAATGTGAATTTTGCTATAAATATATATCTTTCACACAGATTCTTCCAAAAATAATCTAAATCCAAATCATTCCAGTCTTGGAGTTGAGGACTGGGGCCTGGGGCTATTACAATGCATTGAATTGCATGTGGAACTGCTCTGAAGATCCTAAATAAGCATATTAACATTGTATTTCATCAAAAATATGTTGCAAGGTCCAAGTGTTGTGATTAGCTCATTGGATCACAGAAACCTATCAATAAACCATCAGCCAGATGACCATCAGAGACCAAAAGAGGGAAAGAGGCTGATAATGGAGCTACCTAGCAAGAAAAGAGGATGGCCTGATATTTGGGGTAAGTGGGAGCTGTCACAGTAAAGCTATCTTAGAGGATAAGGGACACTGACCAAGGCCAGGCCCTTAGCAAGCAGAGGATGAGCTAATCTGACAAGTGGTCAAAGCTGTGGAGCCAGCCTTCTGTCCACCAAGCTGTACACTACTATACATGATAAGGACTGTGATAATGGTAATGAATATGGAAAGAAATGAATGGGATGGGATGGAGATTAAGTAAGCAATATATGAGAGAGCCTTGAGGGTGACCCAGGCTAAATCTAGATAATAGATAGGAGGTGGAATACATGAGGATTTGGATTTGTGAAGATAGGGAAATAAGGATCAGGAGATCTGTATACATGTGATATCCTTATCATAGATGATATCATGGTCTAAACTCATTATTTGACTGGTCATATAACTGGCCTTGTGGGTGATCACATGATTTAAGGAGTAGAAGACGGAGGGAGTGTGAATGAAAAGTTAGGTGCAAGGGAATTTGCAATACCAAGGTGAGTACACTTGTCATTTGACTTGTGTTTTATTTGCTCAAGAACAATACAGGGATGCCTCTGATCAATTATCATATACAGGGAAAGGAAAAGGTAGCTATATTGTAGGGTATGAATTTGGAAGCAATGATAAGAAAGATATTAGTAATAATTTCTGAGCATTTAGCCAAGTTGGAGAAAACTGAGGCCACAAATGGAATGGAAAGACAGGAGATGGCTTCCCAAATTTCAATTTTGTAGGAGCAGGTAAGAGAGCTGAAAGCAAAGAGAAAGGGGAATAATCCCTCAGTGAACACTTCATTTTATTGTTCAGGATAGTTTTATATCTATCTCATGGATTTAGAAATGAATGTGAGAGATACATGTCTGTGTTTGAGGAGAACCAAAAGTAGCTAAAATCAAGTACTAGATTTGAAAGTGATACATAACAGTATACCAAAAAATAGGGCCATAATGACATATTCTAAGACTAGAAGCATCAAAAGAAATAAATCTATGGTATTCATATTTAATCAGATGCTAAGTTCACTTGAATTGTCCTTTTATTTTTCACTTCAGTAATTCACTTTACATCACACTCAATAGTATTGAGTAACAAGAATCAGGAATTTATCATAGTGAGATGGCTAGACAAGAAACTGCCTGTTGAAGCAGGTGGACTAAGGACAGGCCCTTGTTACCAGGGTTGGATGTGAGTTAAAGAACTAAAGCTGTTACAAATCATGAATGACTGCACCACTGGCCTCAGCTTCACAAACTACTATGAGCCTGGCAAGGAGGAGAATGGGGAAGCTGGCTCAAGCTCACACTATTATCCAGAGGACAACAGGTGGTAAAAGCTGGGGACACCAGCTGTGACACCTGGATTTATATCAGGAGGACATGTGCACATGGACCATAGGGTTTGTGGAAAAAACTACTATATATGGCTAGACTATTGTACATGATTATGAGAGAGTTCCTACCAGGGTTAATGGAGATTAAAGGGGTGTCCCAGCCATGAGGCATGATGTCATGTGATATCATGGTCTGGACCTGGTCATGTGACTGGTCATGTGATGAAGAAAAGAGAGGGGCTGAAGATGGTTTGTAATAAAAGTACTTACTCAGATGTAAAGTGAAGACACATGAAAAGAAAGAGACAAAATTGCAAATTGCCAAGTACATATAGTAGGTTTAAGCTAAGGAACATGCTGTTCCATGAGGAATTTTATATATGCAGATGAAGGGCACTGAGTATATATATAGAAATCCAAAGAATCAGAGAGAGTAAATATGCTGACTAATCTTTGAGTCAGTGGGTGAATAGTAGAAAGAGAGTAATAAGTAAGTATAGAATGTTAGAGAATGTGAAAGAATAGGTGGTCACATGACAGAAAAAAACTATGAATCTAGCATAATGAAAGCTAGATGAGGAGATGTTGAGTCCAAAGAGAGGGAAGAAAAGTATATAATAGATAATAGGTATTGTTTATAGTGATGAAGTGGCCCACTGGCCCATTCACACTCTGAATTGGAATCAAGAAAGAGATAGGAATAGGATTGGTTGGAAGCATTTCTGCAAGTCTCATGTCATGTTGATCTTCTAGCTTTTGGGGAGTTTATTAGACAGTATTGATGCTTAGTCACATGTCCAGAGCAAACATTTAAAAGCATGGGCATTTGACTGGAAAAAGGAATACCAGAGAAATAGTGTAGGAGTTATAGTCAGGGACATTCACTATTACATATATCTGAAAAGTCCCTTCCCCTAACTGGATAGCAATAGTTTGCCTGAAAACATTTTCAAACATTATATTGATACTACCTGACTGGAAGACTCAAATGGCTAGCCACAGTTGACAAAATATCTCTGGACCCAGAAGACACTTTGACTGTGCAGATGTCCAGATAGCACTCCAGATACCTTACCTTTGCTCCTGTCATATCTGGTCTAACCTGGAATCTTGGACCTAACTCCAGACCCAACTCCAGACACTTTTTCTCAACCTCTGGTGTGTTCTCACTGAGTTTGTATCTCCAGCATTCCAGACTCCTGTATTTAGTATCCTTGTTCTCTACTATTATAATATTACATTCCTTGCTTACTGTATATAGCCACTAGTCTCACTCTCAATTCATGTGTTCCACTTAGGAGCACAGCTCTAGCCTACTTAGTATTTTCTTTCCAGACCATTAGTAATTCCTGCTTTTTGCATCTGTATATAAGTTTCTGTACTTCCGTTGTAAATACCTCAGTTTGAATATCAACTTAGATCCTCTAGTCCTTTGACCAATCTGATTCCCTTGAGTTCTCTGACTTTTCTCTGACTCACCCTCAACTATTGTTGCTTGTAACAAGATCAATCTGACTTGTTTCCCATTTTTGTTACAATTTGCTATTATATTCTTACTTTTTCCTTCTGCTTTTGGATTTATCCCTCCTCATTTAGTTCTCTTTACACTAAACTTGTAGTTCCATCTCATACACATCTGATCATTCCTCTTATTTCCAGAACATTCTTCAATTACTCATCACTCATTTTTTGCCATTGGCTCACTGCCCCAACAATCAGTCAGCCATTTGTTCTTTCATATTCCTCCAGTTTCTATATGCTTACTCAGTGCTCCTTTGCTCTCATATATAGACTCCCAAGTAATACCTATGTCCCCTAGCTTAGACCTACTTGGCTTATATAATCCTAACTCCTCTTCATGTGTCTTCACTCTATATCTGAGTGAACTCTTTTGCTCTTGCCTGTGTCCCATCCTGATTACAAGGGATAGTTCTTGGCCCACCCACACCACCAGGAAGTCTCTCGTCTAGCTATACCAGGATGAACCCTTGACCTTGCCGTCTGCAAGGTACCCCCTTGTCTCAGTATCTTAGGACCTTCACTGAGTTCACGCTAGACCCTTCAGGATCAAGTGTAACAATTCTCTGAAACTATAGAACATACAGAACTTATGATAAGGGCATACCACATAATGTGAAGCCAAGTGCTGTCTGAACTCTGGATGATCCAGAGTTACCTTCCAGAGATCCAGTCTTAACAGCTCCATGTCAGGAACTAACCCTAGATAAAGTATCTGAAAGAAAGCCTGTGCTCTTGATATGAAAAAGAATGTGAAAGGACTAGAATACCAAGCACAAAGCCTAATCTATGGGTGGAGTGCTACTATATATACTCTAACCAACCCTAAACCCTAAGCAAACCCTGTGCCATAGGCTCAGGGTCATGACAGTGGATATTAAATAAGTGAAGCATGGAATGCCATAGAGTAATGTCATAGAATATTCTAGAAGGTTCTACATAAGATAGTGTCACATAATGCAAAGATAAGATAAGCAATAAAGATAATAGAAATAAAATAAAGAGGTTCTGTCACTCTGCACACCAGATTCTCAGATCTGGATTGCATGTATAATGTTGCTTTGGTATGGCAGAGTGCCAGGGACACTCACCATCCAATGTACACCCTTTTTAGTACTATTTTGCTTCACTGTCTTATTGAGGTATGAGCACCTTCTCACTCCATATCTGTCATATTCACCCAATCTGGATCCTTGAATCCAACTCCAGATCCAATTCCAGACCCATCTCCTCTGTTCTTGATAAGTCCATGCCTCTGACATTCTAGACACTCTTCTTCTTCTAACTCACATTGATACAAAGCATGCTCAAGGCAATGTTGTTCCATCAAGTGTGATTCAATACACTCGAGTAACTCATTGATCTCAGCACACTTAGTTAGCATCTGTTTCTGCCATGATGCAAAGGGACTTGGTGTGACGCTGTTCATAAATCTTGGTTCCCACTACTTCTTTGAGGAGAGCAAGTCGCTCATGATCTTTTGCATTCATGAGCGCAATTATCTATGATGACACCCCGGTCAGTGTATGTGATTGAATGGGAAGACTGGCGAATTACCCCGCCTTGAGGAATAATATAGTATGGATTCAATTTACTGAAACTGGCATCTTTGAGGTGATTCAAAATGTCTCCTTTGCTTGCACTTCTCTTGTCAAAACTGTATTCATATTCTTTAGACCAACTGTTTTATCAGATGAAAACTTCCTAACACCTGGTTGAAAACCTGTTGTCTGAATTGTCGAGCATGATTTCCACTGTGAAGTCTGTAAGAGAGAGATGTGAGAGAGCAAGAATGGTGTACATAACTTAGCAGATAGGATGATAGTCACTAAGACACCTTCATGTAGAAGCACTTGATGTCCTTCATGGGACATCAAAGAATATGCATTGGAGAGGACGAACCAAATGGCTATCAATGAAGTATGAGCATCATATGCTTGACACAGACACCACTCGAGGACAATGATGTGATAATGTGGTATGCTGCCCACATCTCTATATGATGTCTATAAGAAACAAAAGGGGTGCTCCGGAGAACATGTGCTCTTTTTCATAGTCTACCCAGTGCCTGATGCACTTGGCATTGTCAAGTGTCTTCAATGTGGAGACTAACCTGTGAAAAAGGTGCCCTTTCCAGAGCCATTTCATCCAACAACCACATCGTGCTGGGGTGAAAATGGTTCTATCTGTGTCTGATCATGGTCTTGGATTGAATCAGCAAATGTTTTCGGTGATGAGGATTGGTGAGGACTCACTAACAAGACTTGAACCCCTGGATTGTCAGGACCTTGAGGTACATGGCTGCCAAGTGTTAAAGGGTGCTACTGATATCAATATCTTGGCCCAGTGACCATGAATGATGTGTGGGTGTTATGAATTCCCTTGCACCTAACTATTTCACTCACTTTCATTTTCCACATTCATTCCACCCTCATGTTCATTACATCACATGACCTCCACAAGGCCAATCACATGACCAGTCACATGATGAGTCCAGACCCTGACATCATCTATGACATCATGCCTCAAGGTTGCCACATGGCAAACCCTAGACTACCCTAGACCCTTATCTCCATCAGATTTCCATGGCAATCCTGCCACCTCCTAGATCTCCCAATCCAATCTAATCTCCCTCTGTATCCATTAGTATATATTGGATCCCGATCCCGATCCTTGGATCTCTGATTTCATCTCCTAGGACTACGATCCAGATCTCAGGGCTCACCTCCTTGCAGCCTGCAGCTCTTAATCTCTGTCCTCCATTCCCATCATTAGGCTTACTGTAGTACATTCATTACTATGTATAGTAGTGTATAGCTTAGTCTGTGTACAGACCCAAGCAATATATAAGGCCAGTGGCCTAAAGCCGGGAACCCCAGCTTTAGCCACTTGTCAATTAGCTCCTCCTCTGTCTGCTAAGGGCTTGGTCTTTAGGCCTTGTCCCTCATGAAGGCTCTATGACAGTTCCTGCTCTGGCTAGCCCCTAATATGGGCATTCCTTCCTTCAGCCAGGTAGCTCCATCATCAGCTTTCTCTCTTTAGAGTCATGGTTTGGTCCAGCCAATGGTTGATTCAGTTTTTCAGTGAACGTGACAAGCCATTCACAACAGTGGGTATGGCAACCAAATTGCAGCTCCAAGGTCAGTCGCCATCTCTTTTTGACATATCACATGACATAGTTCACATTTTGTGCCATATGTAGTACAGTTACTACAGTAGTGAACAGGAACATACTTGTTCTTCAGGTTTACCATGACTGACTATGGGAGACTGGATTCTAAGCTCATCCAAGGATCAAGCAAACACCTTCCCACATTTTCCCTTGTCAAAATAATTGTATGACTGTGCCGCTATGTTGAGCCCAATGATCTTCTTCACCAGGTTTGTCTCTCCCTTGGCCTCTCTAAAGGCATCCTGCCTTCAAAGTAGCAAGTCAAGTGCTGTAGGGAAGATCGCTTGTACTGGGTATCATCCAAAGTCAAGCGGCATGTTCTTGCCATATATGTAGCTGCTGACCAGTGTAGGGCAGTTGGGGACTTGCATGCACCACCACTGAGGTAATGCACCTGAACAGTTTCACCAGCTTGTATGCAAGTGAAAGAGCACCTGTGTTTCAGACAGTCTATGTTTCATGCATATGAGCCAGGGAACGCTCATTGACCCAAGTCCTTCATAGCTATATTCGCCTCCAACACCAAATTACATCCAATCCCCTTGGTTCATTTCATCACAATGTCCTTGCTCGCTGTGATTTCAGTATCAGATACTTCCAGATGTCCCTTTCATTGATCTTCATAAGCATGCAAAACCTTGGCATGTATCACCTCCACTTTCTGTCATTTAATTTCCATGGGGTCATTAATTGTGACAATGTCAAACTTGACCTCTCTCACATAGAGTGTGTACAATGTGATATGTGTGTACCATCAGAAATTATGTGACCACCGACATACCACCCCCACTGGTCCAAGACCAACAATTGCGATCGTCAGAACCTTGTCTTCTGCCCTCAATAGGACTGAAACATCACTTTTTAGTACACTGACCCCTGCACTTTGAGGGTATGCCCTTGATGTTGACATTGGAAGCTGGTTGGGTGGAGAGGCGAGCATGGCCTGCTGATGACTGCCGACCAGCGGCCTCGGCATATCAATTGAAAATCTGTCCACTATCTCAACATGAACATTGCAGTCAACAGTTCCTGCAGGATATCGGTCAAGAAACTGGCCCAGCTCCTCGTGAGCTGTCTAGTGGCAACCTGATGAAGGGATCACAAGTCTCACACATGTGTTCCACTGGAGCATGAACTGAATGCAATTTCCAATCCTTATTAACAGACAACTGGGGACAAAGTGTCAGAAGGCTCAGACATTGGGCCTTGTACCTGGGATTATGATTCAGCATGGGGTGGAGGCAATAGCAGATGAGAAAAAGACCTGCTGAAGAAGATTCAATTGTCAACTTAAGGTCACTCCAGTTGCCATGGTGAATAAACTTGCATTGATCCTTTTAATAGTCTCACATGGGCATTGGTGCTGGGAGTGCTCTGTGGCAACAATGGTCACATGCAAACCCGTATCAGCCCACCCCAAGTAGCGCCAATGCATACATTATTGAGCCATCAAATTCCGTACTTCAAGTCTCAAGTTCGAGGTGACTTTCCACAAACAACACTTGCCCTCTCACTGCTTCTGGATTATGTGGGCAAACCTTTCAAGAGGAATGTTTTCGATGGGAGTGGGAATGACTCCTCTACATGAGGTTGTTTTAATGCTATTGATGATTGGACAACAAGATATGCTGTTCAGTCTGCCATGCTCTGGGTCACACACTGTTGGATGAAAAAGTTGGTGGTACTTTATAATGGTTATCCTGACAAACACCAGGATAGGAGAATCTGAATGTCAGTATTTCCTTCCGACAGGTGAGTACTGCCAGGTGAACACTGCTAGAGGTACATCCATGATCATACTGTCATACCACCTGCTTAGCCCTATTGCAATGTCTCTTTCCCTCATTCGTTTCCCAAGTCCATCCAGTCATGGCATCCAGTGACAATCAAATACTTGAAGTCATACTCATCATCCACCATGGCAACAGGCAACCTTTTTATCAAAACCTGATGACATACACTGTGACTATCACACAAACCACCCCCTTGAGAAGATGTTACTTCTTGCTCTTGAATGGCAAAGTCCCATTCCCCACTGACTTGCTCTAGTAACAAGAATAATTTCAGTTGGGCAAGCTTTTATAATCAATCTACTTGAATGCCTCCTCTCCTTTGTATATCCCTGAAGCAAGCACTGGGCCTCTTCAACCAGTCTCAAGTGTACATCTATGCTGATCTCAGTGGTGAAGGTGGGGCCCATGATCTGTAAACCATGGGCTCAAGCTACTGGTCCACATGAACGAATTAAGTCACTATGTACATATCCATTCAGTTTACGTATTGTATGTAGCATATCCATCTAATACACTTGAGTTGGATAATGCTTAAGTGCTTGCCAGTGGCCGAGCAGTGAGTTCAATACAGTAAGTCAGGTGACTGTTAATGCCTAGCTGGGTGGGGCACAGCCATGTCTTGGACAAACTTGTTTCATCACCATGTCCTGATGTCTGGCTGTGGATGTCTCCTTCAGTTGAAAGCTACATCAAGAATGTTTGGTAAGTAATATCAACACTCCTGATCTCTCCTGCAATGCCTTGTTTACGAACCCTTGGTGCACAAAACTTAAGTATGAGAGCTACAGTGAGGTGCAAAACTGTTACAATGTTTGGTACTTTTGGAGTGTGTGTGATGTAGTATCTGAGGGTGTGGGAATTTCGCTTAGCTTTAGTGGGGGCGTGGGAACTAATAACCCTTGGCTACAAATGTTGTCCCTGAGTCATGTG
>JBBPKT010001193.1:0-10353 GCA_038089395.1 Pulveroboletus frians
ATGTTCCACTTGTTAACGACCTTGGACAAAACTGTTGGGTATAAAATCATTGATACCTATCGGATGCGATTGTTGAACTACTGGACGCCTGCGAGAAAGCCAGCCTTGGTCGAAATAATGTGTTTATTCCAGCCAGACATGCGCAGAATCCGGGAACTCGGCTTCCCATGGCCGGAGGTAGGGATACATATTAGGGACAAGTTATCAAATGTTTGCAGAGAAGGTCTACCTATGCAATGGTTGGCAACTGGTATAGTAAAAACGGAAAGGAGCTGAGAAAGCTTTAGGGAATTAAAATGAGCAATGAATCAGAAAATATCCGGACGGCTACGTATTGTCTGAGGTTGTAAAGGAAGAAAAAATTATGTTAAATGCGAATGGGAATCCCAGTGGATATGGGCACAAATTAGGGAGAAAACAGGTAAGCAGGGCAAATGTCGTTGCAAGAAAACCAGCATCCATCTAACTGTACCTCCTTCTTTCTCCAGTACTTTGTGATGGAATGAATTTGGCCAGCATGCTCACCGACTAGTATTAGTGCATACTTGTCCTTCCTGCTGCCGCTCGGGAGGGCAGGCTTCAGAAACTTCGCAGGGATGTAATGGTGCTCAAGTCTGGACCCTCTGTTGTGTCCTGGGACAGTGACCGAGACAGAGCCTTCAGGGCTAGGGCCAGAGGGGCCACAAAAGCGGTCAGGACAGGTTGTACGAGCAATGCGGTTGAGAAATGACCCGCCCTTAAATTGTAGGTCCACATTGAATGCAAGGTGGTATCCCGCAAAGTTGCAAAAACTATTGTTGAAAAGCCAAGGAATTTGGCCTGGACAGCAGGTTGGTAGGTTATCATTTGTGTATAAGTAGAAATTATAATACATACCCTGGAGATCTGAGGGCTGCACACGAGGAGTGGGGATGTCGGAGGGTGTTATGGCCCACGCTGAGTCTTCAGGTGCAGAAGAAAGTTCTGCAGTAGATGCTTGCGGAGATGGCGGCGGGGTCTTACGCAGATCTTTGTCAACTTGAGCGATGAAGGAACTACGAATAAGTTCCACTAATTGTGTCAGGCAGAGCTGATCCAACATTCTACCTGTCAGGAGAACACCAGAACTAAAGGAATGGATCAGAATCGCCCGAAAGAGTAGCTAAAAGACCTATGGTGAGGAAATGTGCCAGTTAGAGACGTTCAGAGCTGGGTGCCCATGTAAAGATATGATGCTCTGGTCCTGGCCCAGAGCAAACAGTGTCCCCGTTTTCCCTTGAATGCCCTGCCAACAATCCAAATTTCCTTGCCCACCAGCCTGGACACCTCACGCAGGGAGAAGTCTGCAACCTTCACGCACCAGATTAAGGGAATGGTAACCTGCACATGTATGTCATAAGTATGGAAGAATTGCAAAGAGGAGGTACCCACCATGAGACTGTCCTGAAATACCAGATCAAGGCGAGCTTTGTGATAGTAAAGCTTTTTCATGACTCCTCAACAACCCCAGTATTCCCCTCTTGCAACTCTGACTTTGTCTCTGATGGTCACATCATACCCCTTGTCTTTGGTGAAACTAAGGATGTTGGGGGATGACATAGATACAATATTCGAGACCTTGACATATGCTTGCTCACCACTCAAACCCCTGAGATCCGCATCAGGTTGTTTATTTGGATCCTCAGGGACCAAAATCCAAACTAAACCTTCACCCATCTGATCGATGTAGCCCCAAAGGCCACAGTGTGGGCCATCAACAACACGGGCCCAGTCGCCAAGCTGGAGGCTCGTATCTTTACACTGCGAGAGATGAGGAAGTGGCAGTTGGGGGTGCTGTGATGACAATCGAAGGTCAGGATTCCAGGTCCCCACGTAGAAGTTGGAGACTTGAATCTAAAAAAAAAATTAGGCTATGAAACGATGCAGCAGTAATTGCACTCACCTCGTGGGACAGGTCGGTCGATGAACAGAGGACAACTTTATCTTCTAGGATTGTGGTGACCATGCCCTCGTAACCACAGTTGGGACCAGCAATTACACGTAGGCGGTCCCCGGTAGAGAATACATGATGTTGCTCCATAAGAAAGCAATCATATACTTGATTTTCCAGGAGGAGGGATACTGATCGTTTGTAGATGTTGACAGTGATTACTGACACCTTGTTACCAAGGAGCTCAGGGGACAATGAATGGACGAAATCCCCTTCTACCCAAAACTGGGAAGAGAAGAGGACGAGGGTTTCCTCTGTCAGAGATGGATCGATCCCCACCTGTGCATGTAGGCAAACTTCGTCTGAATGGGGAATGGGCACGGACTCGATGTTGTCCTTCGTCAGTGAGAGATGAAGAAGGCCAGCGAAGTAGGAGGCACCACTGCACTGAAAGGCAGGTATGCCTCTCAAGTTCTTGATCAATGTCAGAGCTAAGCCGGCCTTGCAAGCGGTCTGATGGTTGAACAGAGCCCGGACTTTCTGTAACTTTTCCTTGGGCAGGTCATAAGGGTGCTCCCGCGGTACAACCAGGACATCGACCGCATCACTAACGCAGTTGAGCACATAGCCCAAGTCGTTCTTATACTTGCCCTTCCTAATAACCCGCACCCAGGTTCAGCAAGGTAACGTAGGTCCCATGGTGAAAATTCGACAGGCCTCTGCGGGAGGGACGAGAACAATGTCACGCACCATGCCTCGATGGGAGGGGGGCATGGTAGACCATATCTTCACAGGGGTGGAACCACGCACATACAAGCATCAGGGGAGCCAAGGGATGACTAGAGCCTCAGAGACGTGAGGCTTGAGGACTTCCAGGACATAGCGGGCGGTGTAGTCTATAGCAGGATGTCAGCAGGAAGACTTATGCTAGAGATTCGTCGCTCACCTGAATAAAAATCCATGAAGTAACACCGAATATCGTTGCCCCCCGGTGGTGTGCGAGAGTGGCAGCGGGGATGGGTATCGGTCTTGGCATAACAGTCGGCGATTCCGTCCAAGTCTTTGGCAAAGGTGCGGAGCCCTGACCAACCAACCTGCCTCAAATATGAGGGAATCGGTTCAATTTCACCATCTAAGTCAGAAGATTCACCATCTCCCTCTCCCTCTCCCTCTCTCTCTCCCTCTCTGTCTTCATCATCCTCTACAGCATGGACATCCAAATACCTGCTGATGTCAAGTTTGTGGCATTTCTGTGACCGCTTGGGCCTGTTTGAAGGCCTCTGGCTGCACAACATGATCGAACATGAGGATCCTGGGGTAGGTGCAGGGCTATTGCGTGCGTTATCGGCAAAAGAGATCCCGTGAGCTCTGGCCTCCTCGATGACAATATCAACAGGGGAAATGGGGTGATCTTCTGTGGGGTCTGAGGCAACCTCCACCTTCTTGAATACATCTTTTCACTCATTGTAGTCATAGGTCCCAAGCTTAGATAGCTCGTTCTCCAGATCGATAAATGAGATGGAGTTGGCGGCCCACTGCTTTACTAGGAGCCAAGCCGCGCGGACCTCAGTGAGAAGTGACATGAAGAACGCTGTCAATAGTGTGCGGATTATCAATATTATCCAAAGAATGGAAGATAGTAATTTTACTTACAAGTGCGTGGATATGTGGATGTGTAATCTAGTGGGCGTTCATGATACTCAGTATCTACTCTGTCAATGAGTCTCGAGGAGACTCACTAAGTTGGCATCTTGTAATAGCCTCCTGACGAACTTGTCTCCGACAAGGTTCTTCGAGTATGTTATTATTTTCAAATCAGTCCATTAATGCTAGTAACGAGCCTCGAGAAGACTCACTAAGTTGATGTCTTGTAATAGCTTCCTGATGAATGTGTCTCCGATGAGGTTCTTTGATGCTAGTCTAATTCTACAGATATTTTCGAATCAGTCTATGAACGCTGGGCATTTGATTGGAATGCACTCGCGGTATTCGATTATATGGTCGCACTACTAATGGTATTCCTAATGCTACTGGGTGCCACAAGCTGCTATACGAACGGGAAAGAGTTGTGTCATTGTCAAGTGAGCCGCTATATATTGGAACAACACAATCATTTCCCATGAAACAATGGGAGGGGTTTGGAGCGGGCAAATGCACAGCCCGGGTTTAATAACACGAAATTAAATACACCTGTGGTTCGGAGAATTAGAATTTGTTCTACAGCAGAAATAGAAATATTATCATTACTTACTCTCTCTTGAATAAATCAATTGCACGACAGGTATTATTGTCCTTGGTAGTCATTTTAAGGGTTTACTATAAATTTAACACCTATTCAGTAATCGAGCCATAATATAGAATCATAGTGTACTTATTATTAGTGAAGATAATCTTATCTATGTATTACTTATGTGGGGGAAGGAAAGAAGACAATGTTGCGGCGATGAAAGACTTATAAACTGCAACGAGTGATGGTTTAAACTCAGACAAGCTCAGCCGGGAAAGTGCGGCGTGTGGTCATGGCAGACGCTGACACATTCTGTTTCCAAATGCGGCAAGTCACTCATTCCAGTATATAAGCCTGACTTTTTCTCACAGGCACTTCTTTCCGCTTTTCTTCCTTCTGCCCACCTATACTAGTGTCAGTAGTAGCAATGTATTACTTTAGCTTGTTAACCGTCAGTGCTATCAACTTTAACAGGATTAGGCTTTGAAGGGACAGCAATGAGTTGTCGCTGGATGTCGATTTGAAGTAGACATAGTGTTGTCACGATTGCACACCATCCAGAAGGCGCCCCATGATACTGGATAAATAATTATTCATGGCCTTATTAGAGTAGGTTTGAATGCACGAACTGCCCAATGTTGTTGATGCATTGAAACAGATCACAATCTGCAAGTCATTGCTCACGGTGTCTAAAGAAATGTACCAGTTGTAGTGCTATTGATCTAAAGGTACAATATCAGACTTTCAGGCTCAGGCAGTGATGCTAAATTCAATGTCGGATCTCTGGAAATAGACCGATCTTGAATCCTATCATAACCAATCATGGCACTCAGGGAATTTATTACAAGGGCTCATCACTGACCTCGGTGTATAAGGTGAGTTCAACAACATGTTTTGGATATCATGTGGATGACATGTGTATACCTGCAGGCAGCTTCCAGCGAGCTTCTGCACTTCCATTGGACTCTTCGACATGGCACCCCCTCGTCCCTCTGTGTGATATGTCCTCGGGGAGGCCGCAACTGTCCTGAAGACATGCTCTATCTGCAGCAACAAGTTTAAACAACAAGGGCTTTTGTCTCATGAAAGGAGTTGCAAGAAGTGAAAGGAAAAAGAAAACGACTGCTTTTTCGCTTCCCATCATTATGCAGAGGCTCAGGAAGGTGAGACTGATCTTGATTGTGTGCTATTTTGGTATTCGAACCTCGCTCTAGCAGAAAGACATGCCACAATGGCAGCAGGATTCGTTAATAATGCAGGGCTGTCCAATGCTTCAGCGTTCGGTACTGGTGAGCCATCTGCATTGTGTTTCCCCTTCTTTCCAGTGGACAACGGTGAGCTCTTTGATGTTGTATGTATCCATATTAATTCTCGGGAGCTGCTGATTTTGTTTTATATTAGCTGTTGCACCTGGCACCGATCCTGGACCATTCGATGAATCATTCGGAGAGTTTGGACTACTCAAGGAACAAGGTGGGCTTTGTACTTTATACATATCATTGTGCTGACGGTCGTACCACAGTCCCCCCCAGGATCCCCCAACCAGGGCGATCATGTAATGACCCTGACTTGTCCGAATTTAAGACCAAATATCATCCTTGCACTCAATGCGAGCCTACCTACCAATCTTATGAGGACTTCTGTGCTCAGTCAAGAACCCTTTGTGGCATGGTAGATCCGACTCCCTGGAGTCCATTTCATACTCGTGGTGATTTCGAGTTTGCAGAGATTGCACTCGATGCCTCTTTAAACAGAAGACAGGTTGAGACACTCCTTGACCTTTTTGCACGAGTTGCCTGCAGTGATGCTCAGATCACGATCAAGAATGACTCAGAACTCCATGCAGCCTATGATTTTGTGGGAAAGCAGCTCACTCCTGTGCATGGTATCCTCTTCTCTCCTCTCCTCTCTATTAATCCATTTGTGTTTCAGTTCCTAAAACATTCAATAACCGTCCCCTACAAGAAGGAGGAAAGGACATATGAGGTTCATACGTGCTCTGTGTGGCAGTGGGCCCTCAATCTCCTCCAAAATCCTGTGCTCACCCCTCACTTTGAGTGGGATGCCCAGCGTATCTATAAGTGCAACTCCGCTGGCGAGCTTGAACATCTCTATGATGAACCATGGACTGGAGATAGCTGGTGGGACATACAAGTACATATGTAGTATTATTTGTTATAGCACATTGTAATTAAATCTTGTATCAATTTTAGTCAAGTTTACTGCACGGTATCGAGAACGCTGTGCTGTTCGCCCTAATACTGTACGCAGACAAGTCGAAGTTGTTGAGTTTCGGTACAGTGAAGGGATACCCTGTCGTTGTTTGGTACGGAAACTTACCAGTCGAAATATGGAATAGCAAGCAAATAGGAGGTGGAACAGTTGTAGGATGGCTCCCAATCGTGAGTTAGATTTTACTTTAATATGAATATCTAATGATAAATATTCGTGGGTAGGTTGGGGAAGACCCTGAGGAAGAGGGGAAGCTTGGATATACAAATCTCAAACACCTTGTCTGGCACGAGGCAATCCTCAAGTTACTAGAGGAGGTTATCTAACACTCCTGCTCTGGATATGCATATACATCTCCATATGACAAGACCATGTGCTAGCTGTTTCCCGTGATCTTAATGCTTTCAGCAGACTATGAAGAACAGTAAGTTTTGTGAAATAACATTGATAACTATGCTTTTTCGCTCACACATTACATGATACAGATGTATGATGGCTCTTATTCATGGCTGTGGTGGAAAGTGCCCCTGCCCAGTTTGCTTGGTTCCCAAGGAGCATCTCCATGACCTCTCCCAGAACTTTCCACTGTGGTCTCATAGCGAAGGCAAGGAGGCACTGCAAGTTTATGTGCAAAACCAAGCTGAGGGTGAAGCCCTTCTAAAAGCACTCGGATTGCACCCAGTTTCGGTTAGTTATCTCTACTGATAGTAAGATCTCATTAACTCTGAATTATACAGAACGTCTTCTGGCTTGTTCGCCATTCATCTCTTCATCAAGCCATAAGTTTCAACCGCCTTCACTGTTTAAATGGTGGTCTATGGGGTCATCACATTTGGCCGGATATGAAGAAAATATTTGCTTTCCTTGGGCATAAGACGGAAAAGTCAATAGACCAATAGTGCATATCATCCGCTTTGGAATTCAGTTGTAGACACTGACATACTATCAGTATAGCCGACTTTCCATGTTGGAGGGGCCTTCAACATTTTCAACAGGCGATAAATGTCTCGTTCGCAGATGGCAACAAGTTATGGGATCTTTCTGTTATAAGTTTTCCAATTATCCAGTCAGTAATGACCTTTTCTAATCACTATTAACTCTAGCAAATTTTCTACGCTGCGCTTCATGTTCTAAGTAACACAAAAGATAACCCCGCTGAATACAGTCTATTACAAGTCCTAGCCAGCTACCTCCGCCTCGATACCCTGGTCAGTTTGGATGTCCATATGAGTAGTACACTCTTGGCGTTTGAGAACGAACTAGAGACCTTCAATATAGCTTTGAAGGTAAGTTATTGCTTTATTCTATGGAGCTAAAGTTGTTTGATGCTGATGTGTGGGAAATAGGGGTATGTTGAGAATGCCTCGCAACCAAATGCTATTGGAGACCTCAAGACCGACTGGAACTTTCCTAAGACCCATCTTGCGAAACACTTCGTCCACGATGTTTGTAACAAAGGTGTTGCACGGAACTACAGTACCTGCCCAAACGAGGGCATGCATGGGCCATTAAAAGAGGCCTATCCAACTTTGATCCAATGGCAAGGATGTCGCAGGCCAGGTACGTCGCTCTGTCATAGCTTAATCGCCTTTCTGCGTTGTTATGGGTGGACTTATGTTTGAATTAGATCTTGCAAGTCGACCACCATCAACTCACAGTGAAGCTCATTCGAATGTCCATAGACCATGCCAAAGACTCGAGTATTGATGATGAAACTGTGAGAGATGACAGAAGCGGCTCCATGATTGGACAAGGACTCATGGGCCCAGGTAACTGTGGCAACCTCAGGTTAGGTTCACAGTGTCTGCCAATGACTCTAGCAGATGTGGAGAACAAGGAGCAATCTGATCACTCCTTTACTCAATTCCACAAGAGATTCGCTGATTTCCTCAATGCCTCTCTTCCTGCATATGGCTTTCATATCCTATCCTATATCTGGCTTCCTGTCAACTTCCAGGTGCGTGTCTACACTGACCAAACCTTTCAATTTCTGTCTAACCCTTCCGACCGGCAGGTAACCGAATATTGATATATTAGAATAGATTACGAATCGAAAGTCGACTGGAACCTGTTGACCGACCACCTCCGCTGCAACCCCTCCTTTTTGGACACCCACGATTCGACTCTGTGCTTTTTCAAGATTCTGAGGCCGAAACTGCCTATGCCCGACTCCAGTTTGTCTTTACATGTGAGATCCCCAACATTGATCAGACATTGGCTTTTGCTTTCGTTCATCCCTATACAGCCAAGACCAGTAACATTCGTTCCATCGATCATGATCTCCAGCTCAAGCGCGTGAAGCTCGTGCCCCATGCGAAATGCACCTTCATTCCGCTATGCTCCATCATTCGTGGTGCTGTCCTAGCCCCTGACAACGATCATCAGAACGAGTACTTCGTTGTTGAGCATATCGACGGGGACATGTACCTCTGTTTGAACTCCTAGTGTAAGTCGAGATATGTTTTATGCTCTCTTGAGTCATTCTCATCATTAGTATAGCTCTGCGATATTACTCCTACAGAGGATTAGGGTAGGCAGTATCATGGGGTGTAGCTCAATTTTTCATGTATTTAAATTAGTCATCTATGCTGCAGTATCCATGTTCTTCGGACCAGCCCATGCGTCCTCCACACTCACTAGTCACAAGATGTCAGTATCATATGTCAATCGTCTGACATGATCACTACTGAATAAAGACCACCATTCAAAACTTAAGTGAAAGCTTAAATGCTTCACTACAGAGTAAGCAAGTTTACTCAACTATGAGCTCGTGACATTGCTAATGAATAAAACATGTTGAAGGCAGTATGCCCATTTACCTCAAGACAGCAGTAAGACTCTCAACTTACATTGTCAGCTCGGAACCTTGGTCCAATTTACATCACATCCGACAATAGACAGGTGTACAGATCCTTCCAAATGGATCTAAAGCACAGGCCTGAATCCATCAGGCTGTGAACATAAAATCCTCTGGTAGGTGTCCGTTGTCTTTCGTTGTCCCCTACCTTCTGCTCTGCCTTCACAGCCCGCTTCAAATGCTCTCCAGCCAGCACGACAGATTTAGCTCTGAAGAAAACTTTTGTCTCGACGTTGATAGTTCGGATTCGGACCAAGAGGTTGAAGGTCAACTCCAGAAGGTCATTGCCAATCTTCCATCTGATGCTCAGATCCATGAGTTACGGATGGTAAGCAAAGTTCAGCGTTCATTCTTATTGTTTTATCTGATAATCCAGTAAGGCACTTGCATTTGTGCAACAAGCCTACTTAGAGATGCGCGAAAAATTTCTGAGCGTGGACAAAGAACTGGCTAAGCTCTCCTCTGTGATCCCTGCAAAGAAGCATGGTCGAATTCTAAATAGTACAGACACGCTCAATGGCAAAATCATGACGTCGGCGAGGAAGTACATGTTGCTGTATCACTTCTGGGTCATTGACGGTCTCTTTCCTGCTGGTCCAATCCCTGGGGTCGACCCCTGTGATCCAATGCGGTGGGCCTCGAAGGATTCAAGGCTCAAGGGGGCTTTGATGGAGCTCTATGCCATGGTACCCAAGGGGATGCACAAGTCAATGTCGATCTACCAACAGTTTGGCTCTGTGGTATGTGCGATATGAATTACCAATTCAGATCTCTAACTAGTTGTGATCATCTTATACTAGTTTACAAGCACTCTTAACCAAGAGAGGTCGAATATTCTGAAGACGATCAAGGATATGGCCCCCACGCTGTTTTCAACTTTTGGTCTGGACTCCTCGCTGTTTTCTGGTAATGCTGCTATGAGGCAAGACAACATAGCTGTCCTACGCCTCCTCAAGAAAGATGGACAAGGGTATTATACTCCCCTTGTGCAAATCAGTACCGAGAAATGTAGTAACAGTAGGATCAAACTAGTGATTGTGAAGTACATGATATGTTTCCTTATTTGCAAAGGAGTTAAGATAGTACTGTGTATATACCTCTAAGCATGTCTCACTCAAAACTGGAATC
>JBBPKT010001194.1:0-10346 GCA_038089395.1 Pulveroboletus frians
AGTAAAACGTCGTTAATGGACCCCCGCTTTGGACCAGCATGGATCGCTTTTGCCCATACCTTTGCTCTGGAGGGTGAGCATGACCATGCAGTGACGGCGTATTCTACATGCGCACGTATGTTCGTGGGGTTCGTCGACATCCCAGCTCGTGTGGAACGTGCGCTAACTTGGAGTAGGTCTCATTTACCGCTCCTCTTTGTTGGGATGGAGCAGATAGTATTGTCAAACCATTCCCTTGCGGATGAAGCGTTGCACGCTGCGAATGCCGTGTGCGACAGCGACCCCCTTCTGATGAACGAGCTGGGTGTCATGGCATTTACCCACGGAGAGTAAGTAATATGCTTGGCGGTGGAGCAAGGTGTGAAAGAAGTTGGACAGTTTCCAGCGCGCAGCAGATCTATTCCAGCGATCCCTCGACCTCGCCCAAGTCACGCAATCGTCGCAAAAGTCATGGACTACCACGTACCTGAACCTTGGAACGTGTTACCGAAAACTGAAGTGCGTTCTGGATCTCGGCCCAGATGTCCTCTTCCTCACCGTTTATATAGAGACTATGAAAAGGCCAAGACTAATTATAGCAAGGTACTTGAGATAGAACCACAGCACCCTCAGGGACTTGGCTTCCTCGGCATGGTCTACCACCACCTTGAGGATACGGACCAGGCCATTGTTAAGTATCATGAGGTGAGACCTATTGGCTGTGACGATGCACTATTAACCGATGGCAGGCGCTGAGCGTGGATCCTATCAATGGTCATCTCATCGAGCTGCTCAATCTTGCGTTGGAGTCGAACTCCGCTTGTAGTTCTTGGGAGAAGACATATCCTGGGGGGGAGGAAGCGTTCAGGGAGATGATGGGAGCGCTGAAAAACAAGCTTCGTCGGCATCCACGGAGAGCGGGGGCAGTCAATCCTGAGGATGAAGCATCTCGGCCAGAGGACCCGATGAATGTAGGTTGATTCCGCCATCTGCGGACGAAACATCATCCTCGCGTACTATCACCCGGGCGTGTGAAGACATATACATTACGCTCCTGGCTTTCATATGACGGTCCGGTTAACGAGTATTAGTAGAGCGATTAAAAGTGGGTCCAGACGTATCGAGTTTCATGTTAGATCGGGTCACACTGCCGAAGTGCTCGGGGTTTCAAATTCTAAACTCCGAGCTTGGAAGGCTCGGCAGCTCCATCGCCGGTATGATGCTGAGTAATATGATGGAGTTGCGCCCACAAGTGGGGATCGGCTCCAACTGATCTGGGGTGTCTCCTGCGCCTGACTGCCGAGATGCCGAGCCCCTCCGTCTCCACAGTCTCTCACCGATCTTCCATAGTCGTATCGTACACAGGAATGAGTGTCTTGTTTACGGAACGCAGTCCCCTTTCATGTTTACTGCAATCCTCTCAAAAATAGACTCTCCTTCGATGTCTCTATCCCATATCCCACCCTATGTCTTCGTTGGTTGAACTCACTACCAGTCTAGAATCGCTAACACAACCTTCTCCTGACTGGGACTTTTTGGTTCGCACCTCCCTTATGGGAGGTTCCGTGTTGACTTCCCTGGCAGGACACCGTTCTCAATACCCTCCTGGTCTCCCCATCCATCCCGGAGAAAACCCTCGACATATGTCGTCACACCTGCAGTCAGCTCCTGTCCGGTGATATATGGCTGACAACCCCAGTTGATGCGCGCAGCATCCGTCGCCTCTTCAACGTTTTGGTAAATATCGGCAATCTCATGCACAGAATCGATAACACCATTCCGGCGACGACACAATGTTACATGCACGCAATCGAGATTGCCATTCAGAAGCCGGAGTCCTATTGCTCCCCCGGGGCTGCTACCAGGCTAGCCTTTCGCGATGTCATTGTTGCAACCTGGGTGACTGCAATGACTCTGTCCCTTGTCCGCTCCTCTTCATCCATCCCTTCCTCCACGGAGCATGCATCAACATTCACTGGCCCCGTAAATATTCTTCCCCACATTGGCGATCCGAACTTCGACGTTCTTCAAGCTGCTCATGATGCTGGCGACGATTTGATACAACTGCTGATCGACCCGACAACAGGCACCTTACCCAGCGTCATCTTGCACCCCGACCAAATACATCAACTATCAACGTTCATATTTTCCTCAAAGAAAGGTTATTTACCTGCTATCCAGGATGCGCAATTTCCTGCCAATCTCTCTGGAAAACAATATTGCCTAGAGAGCAGGATGGCATTGGCATCTGTATTTTTATGTCTTGCCCGCGGATTTCAACGATCCCATACAGCCGAATTCTTCAACATCTCCGACAAACCGTTTTGTACGGTTGAAGCATTGGTCCTCATCATGCACTATCTCGCAGCGTCCCTCTTTCCCAATGCTTCTACTCTGAATGATATTGGCGTTATTTTATGTGGCCTTGGTTCGGGCGCAGTGATCACAGGTGCACACGGCGAACAGACAACCCCCCGTGAAGTGGCACGAATGTACTACGAGGAAGGCTTGCGGCTTGACCCATCCCATCCCCATTTGCTTTCAAATCTGGGGTCTCTCCTAAAGGATGCTGGGCACATGACTCGAGCGATTGGGTACGTTCTCCAAACTTTGATTTTTTTTTGCACCTCGCTGATGTTCATCAACGAAGGGTCTTTAACCACGCGCTCGCTTACCACCCTGAACTTGACATTGCCCTCGTGAACATGGCCAATACCTTGAGGGACATGGTTTGTCCCATATTTCACCCTTGATGCAGTTCCAAATGTATAATGTCCTATAGGCCCAATATGCGGATGCGATCCCATACTACCAACGAGCTATCTCGGTGAATCCTGAATTCGTGGACGCGTACTGTGGACTGAGCCAAGCGATGAATGCGGTTTGTTACTGGAATGGACGGGGTAAGTCAAGTGAGACCTATCAGACGGAGAATGGCTCAACATTCGTCAGCTACTTGGATACAAAAAGCGATAGATGCCTGCGAGAAACAGCTTTCGGATACACACAATCAAACTACACATCTGCTCACCACGCACTCACTTGACGATTGGATGGCTCTGGTCCGCAATGCTCACGCAGGTCAACTATCCCCCACAGAAGAGAATGCGTGGAAAGCCCGCCTTGGGTATTTCTTTCACGATGGTCCTACTCGGCCCTCATGGTCAGCCGAAGAAGTCAGCTTCCTGATACGCCTGATAGAGTGGTACCAAACTCGAGTTCAACATTTGCTGTACATCAAGACCCACGGTCAGGTTTACCGCTCCGACCGTGCTCACGCAACACGTGTTTATGAAGATGTGATCATGCCAAATTCTGGCCTCATTTCGACCACGAAGTGCCCCAGGTTGCCATTGATCTTACCCTTTCACACGGTAAGCCCTTTAATTCGATCAGGAGAAACTCTTGCATGAGCCTTCCGCAGTTTACTCTTCCACTGACGACTCGAACTATTCGATTGATTGCGCATAGAAATGCACTCCATACGTCCTTCACAGCATTTACCCACCTTGGCAGGCATGTATCTGTACGCCCCCCGCCGCCTCCGCCATTTCGCGGCACAACAAACGTTGGCTATGTGTCGAGTGACTTTACGTGCGCGTTTTCTGCCCGATCCTTTCCAAAGTAACATCATCTTCGACAGCGATCATCCATTGACACATCTCATGAAATCTGTTTTCGCGATGCACGACAGGAAACGGTTCAACGTCTTTCTATACGCCACAAGTGCTACAGATGGATCGCCTTACCGAGCATATTACGAGCGCCAGGCCGAGTTTCATTTTCGTGATGTCTCGTCTTGGCCAATCAATAGCATAATAGAGAGAATCGCACAAGACCAGATACACATTCGTGAGTGAGCTGACATTCTCAAATGGCTTTCCGTGACTAGTTCGCAGTCGTGAATCTGGGTGGCTATACCAAAGGGTCTAAAAACGAGATTTTTGCTGCGAGACCATCTCCCGTCCAGGTATCTTTGATGGGTTTCGCGGGCACATTAGCAGCGGGTCTGTCTGCGCTTCTTCGTTCAGCCTCACATTTTTGACTCAGGGATAGGTTGGTGCGACTATCTCGTGTGCGATCCGATCGTCTGCCCTCCAGACCTATTTGTTCAAGTCTGTGCTGCTCGTAGACGGTCCTCGAACGTTGGGTCATCTGATGAGATGTCCCCGGACGTAGGGGTGCCTGTCAACGAAGGAAATGATCCAGCATCTGCTGACGACAACTGGATCTAGTGCGTAATTTAAGCGAATAAACACACAGTTAAGCTAATAGTTCTGAAGCACTGAATGTCCAATTTATATGCCCGTAAGTGTGAACATCATTGTTGTTACTGTGATGTTAACGCGCGACGTAGCACACTTATTTTGTAACGGACCATAAGCAGTCCTTCAACTTATCCAACCTTAAATTAGATAGAGCATCTCGCTGGTCAGATGAGCTGCAGCGCCGAGAACATCTCAGAGCGACAGTCTTTCCTGACCTACCGAAGTGAGTTGCTAACCCGATGCTTACTTCCGTATCTAGGTTACTGATAACACATAGGGATGTCATCATATTTGCCAACTTCAACCAGGTATCGTATGATGATTGATGTTGGCATCTATTGAGACTGATGGAAGGTATGTAGCTGTACAAGATTGACCCAGTAAGTTCAGCATCACTCTGCTCCGTGTGTTGACTGACAACTCACTCTTCTAGATCATATTCTGGACGTGGTTACGCATCCTCTCTCGAGTGCGGCGAAGTATACTTTGGTTACTTCGTTTTCCTGCCGCGGGAGAGTCCAATCTTTTGCAGACTGCGGCGGCATTGGCAGGATCCGAAGTTGCTTCTCGGATCAGGTTCACAGACGTCGCTCCTAAAGATGTCCACATCACGCGGTGCTGTATAGCCGATCTTGTCCTGGACACTGCTGAGGTGGGTCTGTCCCTCATCCGATTGAATCATTCTAACAGAGATCCTCCTCGTGTTGCTTGAGTGTAGTGCAGCGCCCATACCATCGCTGCCGAGTAGGTATCTCCATGTGGGATAGCACCATGTCTCACACCATGCACAGTGTACTGTGGTCAGGCACCCCGATCCTTGCCTGTCTATGGCCAAGCCATAGACATAAAATGGCATCCCGTGTGTCGGCCAGCCTCGCGTACGCCACAGGACTGGGGAAGCAGATGGTGGTGTTCAACCGGGAAGAATACGAAGAACGTGCGGTCGCACTTGCGTCTACGTACTGGGATTCCAACGTCGAAAGGCTTTCCCCCTGGGGACAGAACGGAGACAAGGCAGGATCCGATTCAGAGAGTTCGGAGCTCCTCCAGCTCCGTCGGTACCTTTTCCTCTCACGTGAAGCCATGCCCCTTTTTGACACCCGGCGATGGGTCAAGAATCTGGAGAAGGGGTTCGTTACGGCATGGAAACGGTGGGTGGACGGATCTCAGTTCCGGGTCGGGTATAATAACAAGGGAGCGATTATCGTGAGGGACGACGACGACGAGATGTACGTTTAAACTCGACGCAAGTGCGCTGGACTTTTGGTACACATACTGTATCACTCTTGCGATACCTGGAAGCATAGCTAGTGAGATCTGTATTCTATATATTCATTTGTTTTCGCCGGACATTGTTTTGCATTGAAAAGGTTGTCCACATCTGAGACATTCAAGAGTCTTGGCATAGGACGATAGCCATGCAGTAAAGCAATACTGCCAGAAAGTTGCGGTAACATGCAGCCTTTGAATTCGGTTGCAGATTAGATGAAACCTATCCCGTCTATACACGTATATACACACAAGCAACCTCTTTTACGAGAGAGCGGCTCGAGCATGGCACATAGCAGCTCGTCGTTACATTTTTAGGGCGTACTCGCGTGCGGAAAGTCCCGAACCAAACCAACTGATTTGGTTCCGCTCCAGAGAACTAAACCGTACACGCACAAATATGGATCACCTCATGAGTGTACATCCTCCCCATCTTTAACATGCACCACGTACGAGAGGCCGAGCGATGGCCATCCAGGACATCGCACACTTGACCACTGTTCCACTAGCCAGTGGCGAGTCGACCAAGTGAAGATCGGATACCATCGATGATACACTATCCGATGGTATCGTGTTTTCTTCTCCCTGGTTTGTGCAGACGGCTGCCCATTCATCGATCCATCATGCCTACAGTCATGCATAGTACCAGTCATCACCAGACCGAGTCACCCCAATCGTGGTCTATCAACGCGATGACTCACGCACAGTCCAAACGTCGATTCTGTTCGGTATGAGACCTACATAAATAGACTAGGGATTCGCCAGCGATGGCCATAAGGTAAGCAGAACCAATCGAACAGCACAAGTGGTCCTCGGCTGATATGATATCGAGTGCATATAAACAGAGTGTTGAGACGCAAGCAGTCGACTCGACAAACGCGAGTAGGGAGTCCATGAATAAAGCTTACACGGATGAGCAAGAGGGAAAATCTGGACCAAGACTCGTGGTACTGCATGCCAACAAAGTTGAGCAGCGAAGGCGACCAAAGCAGCAACACTTACACCGACTTAAGCAGACGCGCTGAGCCCCAACGCACGTGCGCCAGCACCAATGCCACCTTCCCATCCCAGAAATCGCTCGCTCGTCATGCTGTACCCAACATCATTCTCGAAGCCCGGTAGCTCGTCCTCGTCATCCCACGCCCCAGACGGACGTCGGGTGCGCGCCCACACGGTGATAAACAATATTCGCTTTAATTTCGGGTTCAAAAAGAACCAGTGCGAAGACCAGAGCAAGGCGCCATCCCGACGCTTCAGCCGGACATGGGGAAAGTCCGAGCGCAGCGGCGAGTCATCGTTGCTACTGCCGTCACTATAGTTGCGGAAGAAGCGCGACGGTCGATCGCCTGTATCAATGTTGCGGGCACCGACATGGTGTCTAGCAGAACAGGATGTGTCGACATCGTATTCGTCAAACTCAAATGTGGCCTCTTCGTCAATGTCATCTGAAGAGTATTCATCACCGACGGAAGCGACGTCTTCCTCGTCATCGGAGTAATCATTGGCGTGAGGATCGGAATCGATGTCAGGTGAGTAGGAGAACACCTGACAGTCGGTCAGCCCTATAACGTCATCTAATATGCGATAGAACGTTGGATGAGTGCCCGACTGTATTTGGGGTAGCGCATATGGACTCGATAGCGTATGAACGAGAGGTAATGACGAAGACGAGGTTGGGACAGAGGACGGGAAAAAGTTGGGCGACGTGGGTGGATAAGCAGAGTAGGTGCTCGGTGCCCTGACACCACCACGGTGAGGGGATAAGAGAGTAGTGCTCAACGAATTGAGCACGCTGGCACCACTCTTCTCCTTGTGAAAGTGGGCGGGACGCACGTCGGAGAACTCGTGGTCGGGAAAGGCAATGTTGAGGGTGGCTATGAGAAGGTAGAGGGTTTTGCGGGAGGCATGCTTGTCCATGGGGCCGAAAGGGGTCTCTTCAGGCTCACGGTCGAGCCATGAAGGGAGAGGCGGGGAATGAGACAGCTCATCGTTGTAGGCGTGCTCGAGGGACTTGAAGAGCTTCTTGTCGCGTTTGATGTTCTTGCAGCTGTACGCCTCGATTCGAGTGTGCACGGAGCACTCTGGGCCGTCGTGTGTAAGGGCTTGGGCAAGGCGAGTTAGTTCAGGGAACTCTATGTACTTCATCGTCGGCCGAGTCGTCGTTGGGGACGAAGGGGACGTCGTGGAGGGTGGCGAAGCGACGTCGGAGTGGCAACTCGACGGTCATCGGCTCCCATTTCAAGACGTGTGGCGCTGTCGAAACGACTGGCAAACGTTCGTGGTCGACGCGACGCTCAACGCTCACGCTCGTTATCTATGCGCTGACCCCTGTGGATGATCGTCGTGTACGCGTCTGGGTTAACATGACCGGCCCACGGTAGGCTACAACAAAGGGGACCACCCGTGCGAACAGTCCAATCCAATAACGACACGCAAGATAGTGCAAGACTCAGTGCACGCATTGTTGTCTTGGTGGTGATGTTCAATCACTTCCCGGGCTGGATTTACGGTTGGACGTCTCGCATACCGGGTACGTACCTCACCGTGACCTTGCGGTGGATGACACGATCGCATCTGACGACCACTTGCTTCGCACGGATGGTAGTAGTTTGGAACCAGCTCACAGGTCAGGTGCCGATGGTCGATTTCAACTGTTGATCAAGTGAGGAGATACAAAAGACGATCCTACAGGGCCTTTTCCTTTGCGATCAATTCCCCCATCATTTCGAAATACGGGCCACTCAATTGCTGGGCCTTTGGGGGCTGGAGGGGACTCCTGAGCAAGGGTTTGCCGTAGCCCCAATGGAGGGCGACCAAAGCCTTGATCCCACCGATCCCACCAACCTTTTTAATTGCAAGTTCACCTTGGCCTAAGAGCGCTTGAATCTCCATGGCCTCTTTCATGTTGCCATCTTGGTATAGTTGATACAGTTTGGTGTGAAGTTTAGGAACGATGTTTGGAAGTGCAGTGATGGCACCTGCACTGCCAGACAAGAGACCGTGGAGAAGGACGTCTGAGGAACCTGCGAGGGTAGCAAACTCTGAGGGAGGTTTGACGGCGGTCAAGCGGTGAAGTTTTCCAATTTTGCCACACGAGAGCTTTGTGCCGACGATGTTCGGGTGATCAGACAGCTCGAGGATGACATCTGATTCGAGATCGAGACCCGCTGTGACGGTGGGGTAGTTGTAGATGAGATATGGAAGTGGCGAATGACTCGCGACCTAGGATGATGTTGAGCGATGGGTTAGGATCGGATCGGATGTGCGTACCTCACGGTGGAATGCGAGGATGGCATCCCTGGTCATGTCACGCGGCCATATGGAAGGGGTCAAGACGAGGACGTAGGCAGCACCAGCTTCCTTGGCATCGAAGCAGAGTTTCTTGGACTCCCTTGCAGACGGGGCCCCGCAGCCAGCGATGACGACCACGTTTTGAAACCCATTCGCGTCGAGGGTCTGACGAGTGAGGGAGATGACCTGCTTGCGCTCGTCGTGGGAGAGATGCTGGGCCTCGCCATTGCTGCCTTGCACGACGATACCGCTGAGACCACCCTTGAGAGAGATGGATGACGGATGAATACGGAGCGGGGAAGATGGCGTACCTGTGCAAGTCGGAGGATGTGTGCCTCTATGGCGGGGACATCCAGTCCTTCGTCCTCGTCGAAAAAGAGGACGATGGGGACGTATACACCGGGGGGAGGAGGAAGAGACATGAGACGGTCATGGCGGTGAGAAGTTATGTATTGAGCCTCCGCAGTCAGATGATCCCCGGCCGCCTTTTCGCGTTTGCCATGTCCGCCCGTCGACTCCCGCTCGCCTCGTCCCGCCGCGCCCGCCCAGTCCACCGCCAGTTCGCGACTCTCTACACCGCCAACTCAGCCCGACTGCGACACCGCGACGTCTCCCCACCCACCTTTCTTCGCCGTCTTCATGTCCGCACCATCTCCTACTCCTCCATCCCCCGCTTCGTAGCCCGCGCTTTTCGCGTCCCCGTCGCCGGCGTTACGATCGGGGCAGGCGGCTTCGGCTATGCCAACTACAAGTTCGAAGGTATGTCGACCTAGTTGCGTTCTCCACGTACAAACCTCGCCGCAGAGCTGCGAAAGAAGACAACGGGTTGGGTCTCTACCGTTCAAGATGCCGCTACGGGCATCGTCGACTCCGTTTCCGAGAGTCTCAAGTCTGTCTCTGCCCGTGCATCCGCCGTGAAACTACCCGACATCGAAACACCCCAGTTCCTCAAGGATCTCTTCTCCTCTGACGATTCTACCCATCACGAGCACGATTCCTCGTCACAAGACTCGGGCAATCCACGTCACAGGTCACCAGAAGAGAGTGCTACCATCGCTGCCCTCGTCGCTGCAACCCTGTCTGCCCCGTCCGACCCTACCAGGAGCAACGACTCTAGGCAAAATGGTCTCATGCATCTCACCAAGAAGCTCATCGAAATAAGAACGATGCTCCTTAGCATTGACCAGAGCGACAGTCTCAAATTACCCAGTATCGTCGTCATCGGTAGCCAGAGCTCAGGTAAAAGCTCCGTTCTCGAGGCCATCGTTGGCCACACGTTCCTCCCAAAGTCAGTCATCTGTGCGTCTTTGTCGCCACTCCTCACTCACCACGTCGTGCAGAGGCAACAACATGGTCACCCGACGTCCTATTGAACTCACCCTCATACATACTCCCCCAACGGCCAACGGTGACACTCCAGAAGAGTATGGCGAGTTCCCGGGGCTTGGTCTCGGCAAAATTACCGACTTTGCCCAGATACAGCAGACCCTCACCGACTTGAACCTTGCCGTGCCTGCTTCGGAGGCAGTTTCAAACGAG
>JBBPKT010001195.1:0-10340 GCA_038089395.1 Pulveroboletus frians
TTCTAGTGTCTGTATAAAAGAATGTCTTACCTCAGTTGGCTATGTCAAGCAACTGAGGTACGCAAAAGAAACGACGAGTGAATGAAGGGCGACCGACATTAGGTAAGCGTGGCTGATTACAAAGTGATGTCTGAACTCCAACAGATTTCCATGTGAAAACATGTGAACATGTTGCACAATTAATCCTCGAAAAGATTTCAACACCACCAGTCAAAGAAGTCGAATCTTTAGATGATACCAAATGAGGAAACAAGGGTTTTGGCTCAACCGGCCAGACCAAAATATATAAACATGCCAAAGCACATTGGAAAAACACAGTCGATCCTTGGTCGATCTGCTGGATCCAAACACAAGTACAAGGAGACGAGAAACGAGCAATTTCACATCTCTGATCCTTTGTACATGACCAGCGACTACCTGAGGTAGACATTAATCTCACCCATGATCTTAAATGTATGACACCGTACAAATTGGCATGGATCCTCCAAGACCTACAAAAGAAACCAAGATTTAAGAAAGCATCTCCTCAATGCTGACTACATAACAGTCTCAAAATCCCTATAGAGATCAAAACAGACAATGGCCGAACCTACTCCACTAAGGCCTTGATCGATTCAGGATATACAGGATCTTTTCAATCAATGTCAAATATGTCAAAGAACATGGTATAGACACCTTTAAATTGCCAAGGGAGATAAAAGTCTACAATGCTGATGGAACGCTCAATGCCAGAGGCAGCATAACCAAAATGGTCGTAGTTGAGTTAAATATACTTGACCATAACAAAAAAATCGCCCTTGCCATAACAGACTTAGGTGTCAACACCATATTCCTCAGACACGATTGGCTCAGGATACACAACCTGTCGATAGATTGGCTGACAGGCCGTATCCAATTTAGGTGCGAAAACAATCACCTACCTGGGCTTCTCGAAGATGAGGAAGATGAGGAGGAGGAAGAAGTGAGGTTCTCTGAAGGCGACTGTCTCTTCCAGTTGAATCTGGATACCTACCTCCAAAACACCACTACTGAGATAGCCGCCAAGAAGTTCACTCAAAAGAAGAAGAAAACCTTTGAAGAAGCAGCCCCCTCCTATATTCACGACTTTGCTGATGTGTTCACTAAAGAATCATTCAATGAATTACCACCCTGAAGACCTTGGGATCACACCATAGAATTGCTACCTGGAGATCATTCCGTAGATTGCAAAGTCTATCCCCTCAGTCTAGGCAAACAAAAGGAGTTAGATGTCTTCTTAGAAGAAAATATTCAATCCAGTCGCATCAGACCTTCTAAAAGTCCCTTTGCTTCTGCCTTCTTCTTCATTAAGAAGAAAGATGGACAATTATGCCCAGTACAGGATTATCGCAAACTCAACACGATTACTGTATGAAATTGTTACCCACTACTGTTGATAAATGAGCTGGTAGACAAATTAAAATCTGCTCACTTCTACACCAAATTCAACATAAGATGGGGATATAACAATGTTCATATGGCAGAAGGCAACAAATGGAAGGCTGTGTTCCGAACCAATCGTGGACTTTTCGAATCCCTCATAATGTTCTTTGGGTTAACCAACTCCCCTGCGACATTTCAAACAATGATGAACTCACTCTTTAAGGAGCTCATAGATCACGGAGTAGTCATTGTATACATCAATCTTCACAAAGACACTCGAAGAACACTGAAAAATAGTTTGAGAAGTCCTCACGATCCTCAGATGAGAACACCTCTATCTTTGACACAATAAATGCAATTTTGAGGTCCAAGAAACGGAGTTCCTAGGGATTATAGTATCCCAAGATAAAGTCAAAATGGAACCCAAAAAAGTTCAAGTGATCGTCAACTGGCCCCAACCCACCACCTGTAAACAATTAAAGGGCTTTTCAGGGTTCTTAAACTTCTACCAACACTTTGTCAAAAACTTTGCTCAAATTGCACAACCTCTTAATAATCTTACATCAGAGAAAGTTGAATTTGTCTGGAATTACAAATATCAAGCAGTGATGGATCAGCTGAAAGCTATGCTTTCGTCTGCCCCTGCCTTAGCAATGCCCACTGATACAGATCCATATTGGGTCGAAACAGGTGGCTCAGGCGTCGGCGTTGGAGCTGTCCTCTCGCAGCAACAAAACGGGATTTGGCACCCCATGGTGTTTATCTCAAGATCTCTTAATGACGCAGAGAGAAATTATCATGCCACTGACCTCGAAATGCTCGCAGTTATCTTTGCACTCAAGAAATGGAGGCAATACCTTCTCAGTGCAACACATCCATTCGAGATCTTGGTCGATCACAAGAACCTTGAGTTCTATCGAAAGCCGGTAGATCTCTCACAGAGACAAGCTTGCTGGCAACAGATAATCCAGGAGTATGATTTTATGTTCAAACACCGCTCCAGAAAATCTAATCCAGCCGATCCTCTGTCCCGGAGGCCAGACTTTGAAAAGGGGGTAAACAACAACAACAAGCAGCAAATCCTACTCCCCGATTCAATGTTCACAAATTTGACCCAAGAGAATGCCTTTTTCTTCACCAATAGAGTAGAAATTCGAGCACAACAAAAGGAATCCATCGAAGTGCAAGTCAAATGCTTCCAATCACGTGCCGAAAAACAAAAGAAATGACACAGTGGTCCAAGAAAGATGATGTCATTTATTGGTGAGATCTCCTCTATATACCAATGGAGCCCACGCTTAGGGAGCAGGTCATATGAGAAAATCACAACCATCCTATAGCAGGACACCCAGGAGCTTGCTGAACACATGATTTGATCATGACATGTTACTATTGGCCCACTGTATGAAAAGACATAGAAAGATATGTCAAAGGTTGTGACAGGTGTCAAAAGGCAAAGAATCGCCCAGTACCTATGCACACTACACTTACGCCTAACGAAATTCCATCTGCCCCTTGGGAGATCATATTAGTTGACATTGTCAGTCCCATACCCGACTCACAAGGAAAAGATGCCATTTTAGTCATTGTCAACAGATTCTCCAAAATGATACACCTCTTCCCGATATCTTCCACCATTACTGCCAAAGGAGTCACCACTATCTTCTGCGACAATATATTCAAACTCCATGGCATTCCAAAGAAGGTGATATCAGATCGTGGACCACAGTTTGTGTTGCAGTTCATGACCGACCTATACGCACTCCTATGAATCAAAGGAAACCCGTCTATGGCCTACCACCCCCAAACTGACAGTCAAACAGAATGTATAAACTCCGAGATTGAACTACATATACCTATGGATGTACGTTAACCACTGTCAGAACAACTGGGCCAAATGGTTGTCTCTAGCTGAGTTTGCACACAATCAGAAAATATCCAGTGTGACCAGAACTAGCCCCTTCATACTCAATTATGGGCAATAACCACTAGTCTCCATCAACAACTGTAGAGAGGTGTGAACAGTGGAAGCATCAGGCTTTGCAACACAAATGAAGGAAACACATGCACAAGCGAAGGTTGCATTGGAGAAAGCAGCCGCAGAGATGAAGAAGTATTACAATCGAAACGCTAGACAACCAGTAATTTATCAACCTGGCAATCAAGTACTTCTTGACAGAAAACACATCTGATCAGATTGACCATCAAAGAAGTTTGAAGACAATGTTATGGCCTGTTTAAAATCCTAAAGGTCGGACCAGCGACATACAAACTCGAACTCCCTGGACATTGGAAACAGCGAAATGAATATGAAGTCGAATCCATCGTAGACGCACACAAGTGACGAGGAAAAGTCGAATACCTTGTACACTGGAAAGGTTACCCTCAAGAAGATCGTACATGGGAACCCAAGGCCCATCTCACACATGCTAAAGAAGCATTAGCTGAATTCTACACCACCCACCCAATAGCCGTGTGCACCATTACTGATGATATCCCCTGCGATCATCCCACGCATACACAAAGACAAATCACCATTTACAACCACGGATTCAAAGATTTCGCTACCTCTCTAACCTGCCTACCTATGACATATTTCGAAATCCCTCCCAAAGATACCACTGACTCAAAGCGTCAGCTTGAAAAGGGAAACAAGAGAATCTTATTTCGCTAGTCATCATTCACATCTTATCTAATCCTTATCTTATCAGAAGGCTATAGAATATTCCAGAAGATTCCTATAACATCATATTAGGTAATCATTCTGAGACGTTCCATGATATTCTAGCAAGTTCCATAGCACAGCCTTCAGATAGTATATAAACCCATAGTATAATCTGTATTCTTTACACTTGGAATTCTCATCTTTTGACCTTCATTCTCACTTTGAGTTTGGGTCTGATAGCTACTACTGATGATTACCCAGACAGCTCACAGACCATGACTCTTTGCGACCCCAATACAGGGAAGCAGTATACATTGCTGACCCAGGCCTGGTCAGAGGGCTGCCCCCACTGCCACGAGAACAAGCATTGTAACGTCCATCAATCCGCCCTGGAAGTGGATTTTTAGTTTTTGATGATCTGGAATCCACCTGGGGAGAACATGGTATTTTCTATTCATCCTCTTCTCCTCACCTATCATTGTTTTCCCATCCACGTTATTCTTATTTTTATTCTCCTTCTTACCTATGTTTATCACCACTTTCTGCCGGTCCACTACCATTCTCTGCGGACTACGCGTTTTTATCTTCCACTCAATCTGTTCTCACATCAGATGCCCTTCAAGTGGCAACATCTATTTATTCTTATGATATTGTTTTGCACTCCTTGGTTTACAAACCCATAGCCAAGAAGGTGCATGCGGTGATGGCTCCCATTGATGAGGAGTTCCGCATCACCCGCTCTCTCTCAGCTGATTCACTTGCTGGATTGGCCCCATTACTGTTTTTTCTGCCGGACTTTACACCCAGTGTCTGTTTTACTCAGAAGTGTGCTAACACTCTAGATCTCAACCCTGCCAACTGGCTTTTGCCAGAAGAAATCAAACTCATCTGCTGGCTCGTTTGCAAGCACGAATCCACCTTCACCTGGGTGCCTACTGAACAGGGGCACCTTGATGAAAAGTACTTCCTGCCTGTCAAGATTTCAACCGTGCCCCATATGCCATGGGTGCTATGCAACATTCCTGTTCCCCCATCTATGTGGGCAGACACAATTCAAATTATCAAGGACTAGATCGCATCTGGTATTTACGAGCCCTCCGCAGCCTCATATCATTCCCGCTGGTTCTGCATCCTCAAGCAGGACAGCAAGTCTCTCCACCTCGTCCACAACCTTCAGCCCATCAATGCTATCACCATTCGCGACTTGTCGACTCCGCCCTTCATTAAGCACTTTGCTGAATCATTTGCCAGCTTTGCAGTCTACAGGATGATGGATCTCTTCACTGGATACGACCAGTGTCTGCTCCATCCAGACTCATGTGACCTCACTACCTTCAACAGCCCAATGGGTTCACATCGGCTGACCACCATCCCTATGGGATACACGAACATGGTACAGATTTATCAGGCTGACATGTCATTCATCCTACAGGACGAGATCCTGAGGTATACGTATCCATTCATTGATGACCTGCTGGTCAAGTCGGTCACCACCCGGTATCAGTGTCCAGACAGTTCCTACGAGACTATCCCAGAGAATCCGGGCATCTGCCAATTCATCTGGGAACATTTACAGGTCATTCACTGTATCCTCCAGTGCCTTCAGAACATTGGTGTCATGGTATTCACCAAGAAGTTCATCCTTGCCACACCAGATGCCACCATCATTGGTCACAAGTGCACATCCAACAGCCAGATCCTGCACGAGGCCAAGGTTCAGAAGATCCGCAACTGGCTGGCCTGCCAAAATCTTACCCATGTCCGTGGATTCTTAGGTGTCTGTGGGGTGGTTCATATTTTTATCTGTGATTTTGCTTTGATCACTTGTCCGTTGGTCAATCTGACCCGGAATGGCATTCCATTTGAATGGGGGGAGCCCCAACAATCCACAATGCAACGTCTCAAGGATGCCATTTGCACCTCACCTGCACTTCATTGTCTCAACTACAAGTCCAGACATGAAGTTATCCTGGCCATCGACACATCCATGATCATGGTCAGACATATCCTCTCTCAGATAGGGGAGGATGGCAAACGTTACCCAAACAGGTTTGGTTCCATCAGTTTGACGGAGGTTGAGTGTCATTACTCTCAGGCCAAACTTGAGCTATATGGTTTGTTCCATGCTTTGTGTGCAGTTCATATTTTCGTTTTTGGACTGTCCAACTTTACCATAGAGATGGACGCCAAGTATGTCAAGGGGATGATTAATAATCCCAACCTCCAGCCCAATGCGACTATCAACCGATGGATCACAGGCATTCTTTTGTTCACTTTCCATCTCATTCACATTCCGGCCACCTGTCACTCCAGTGTGGATGGTCTTTCCCGTTGCCCTGTGTTCGATAATGATCCACCTGAGGATGATAATTTTGAGGATTGGTTAGATGATGCATATTTATTTTCCATTTTCTTGTTAAACAATCATACTTCATTGTCGTCTCCTCCTCACTGTTTTAGATCCTTCTCCCATCTTGACCCATCTCTGCCTCCCTTATCTGTCTTTGCCACTGCCCATCTGGGTCTGGTTGTTGATGATCTGGAGCTCCCTTGTTCAGTGAAAGCTGTGGCGAAGAATGCTCAGATTGACTGGATCCGGGAATTCCTCAACACTTGCATCCACACAGCTGACCTATCCAACACAGAATTCATGTCATTCATCAATGCCACCACCTGTTTCTTTGTCCTCAATGGGTTGCTCTATCATCATAAGCCACACAGTTGACATCAGCTTGTCATCCCGCTCAAGTGCCGGTATGGCCTCATTCGCAAAGCCCACAATGACCTCGGTCACAAGGGGGTCTTTTCCATCCGCTCTCACCTTCTGCTCCACTTCTGGTGGCCCATCCTTGTCAACGATGTCAAGTGATACATCCATACCTGTCATGAGTGTCAAGTCCGGCAGACACAAAAACTCCACATCCTGCCCACTGTACCAGTCATTGGCAGCCTGTTCCACAAGGTCCACATTGACACAATGGTCATGCCCTGATCTGGTGGCTACCGGTTCATTGTCCAGGCCCAGTGTGCTCTCATTGCATATCCAGAGTGATGGATATTGTGATCCGAGAACGTGGCTGCCATCGCCTCATTTATTTTCGAGGATATTCTTTGTCGTTGGGGAGCTGTATCCGAGCTCATGACTGACAATGGTCCCACTTTTATACAGGCAGTCGAGTTCTTGTCCACCTGGTATGTTATAAATCACATCCACATCTCACCCTACAACTCCCAGGTGAACGGGATGGTCAAACAGTGTCATTATGATGTCCAGGAGGCCATTGTCAAAAGTTCCCAGGGAGGGGAGGTGTGTTGGCCAGCCACTGCCTACTCGGTGTTTTGGGCAGAGTGCATTACTATCATGAAGTCAACAGGGCTTTCGCCCTATTTTATGGTACACAGTGTCAAGCCTCTCTTTCCATTTGATATCACAGAGGCAACATTCCTTTTACCTGCTCCCTACACTGACCTTGTCCCTACGTTCGTCCTGATCACTTGGTGAGCTCGCCAGCTCCAGAAGTGTCAGGATGACATAGATCTCATCCGTGACCATGTCATCGCTGCCTGGTATGCATCTGTCAAGCAGTTCAAGATGCAGTTCAAGAACCGGATCCGGGACCAGTCATTCAATCCAGGCAACCTCGTCCTGATCTGCAATATGCAAGTCGAGAAAGAGTTGAACCAGAAAATGAAGCCATGGTACCTTGGTCCAATGGTGGTCCTTCGCAGAACTGCCGGAGGGTCATACCTGCTGGCTGAGTTAGATGGATCAATATCAAAGCTCAGGTACATGGCCTTCCGGCTATTGCCATACCATCCACAAAGCAAGATATCTGTCCCGGTAACAGATCTAACTGGACTCGACAATGACAACCTCAATAAATATCTGGCTGAAGAAGATTTGGAGCAAGGCAGTGATGAGGAAGAAGAATAGTCAGACTCGGACTTGGACTCATTTTTCTTTTATTTTATCATTACACCGCTACATATATGTTTTACCCCGGGTTTCATCCGGTGATCTCATATCTGAACAATCATCACTGAATTGATATAAATAGAAAGTCATATGATAGATTCCATATGTCTTCCTTTCCTTTCTCTCACCATTCATCTGACAAAATAAAAACAGAAAACATATGAAAAATATAAAGCACCAAAAACATATCTGTATCTGTCTCCTTCTTGATCTCCTGCTAAGCTTATTTAGATATTCATTTTCTTGCACACACAGAGACCTGGCACACATTTTGACTTTTTGTTTAGAATCCAGTCATATCCAGTATCCGGGTCTGTCTGTGCAGAAGTAGAAGTGAAAGCAGTCGATGAAAACAAGTCAGGTGGTACCCTGCACAATCTTATCTTATCTTTGTTTGATTTTTCTTATCTCTTTATCTTATCTTATCTTGGATTCATAGCTCCCTTTTCATTGCTTAGGGATGGTACTGGCTTGGACACAGACATGACACAGACGCAACATGAACATGGACACGATTGGGATTCAGATGGAGACGTGACAGGACACACAAATGCAGTGGATACATTGTGAGGAAGAAAAGAAATACTAGCTATGACGAACTGAGTCCCTACCATCCACCCAACACTGCCCTCACCACTGCCAGCTTGCCTTGCACCTCATTGAAGACAGCTGCAGCCTCCTGGACCCAAGCCACCATTCTGTGGGCTCAGGCCACTGCCTCCTGGACTTGGGTGCCTGCTTCTTCTACTTGGGCCCATGTGCAGAATAGCTTGTTTTCTAAGAGGGCGAGGGTCTGTAGACCTGCTTGGCGCACCTCTGGATCGACAGCGCCTGTGCGTGGACACCAATACCAGTTGGATGGTCCCAGTTCATCGGCCCACTTATTTTCATGCTCACTGTTGGTGACCTCGATGGTCCACATTGGGATGCAGTTTCCATGAGGGCAGTTGATTGGTTCTAAAGAGGAGTTAGTTACATGTGCGGTAAACAGAGACCACATACCTTGGGCCTTACCCTTGCCCTTCCGGTCCTTCAATCTGCCTGCCTCATCTGTCACCTTCACCTTGGTCTTCATTGCATGGCCACTCGACTTGTCACATCTCGACTTGAGATGTGCGCACCTCTTGCAGGTACGACCTTCTATCCCGTGGCATTCGTGGTTTAACCATGTGCATGGGCCACACAGCTCGTCATGCATGATGGATCCTGCACGTGTGTCGGCCTTCTTGGGGGGCTGAGCGTGCGCATCTTCTTGCTCTTTGTCCTCATCAACGGGAAGTCGCCACTAGCAGTTCATCAGCGTGATCCATACAGTAATGATCCCTACCATGCACCTTGATTTGTTGTGTTGGTATCTCAATGACTATGGTTTGTCATCTTCATTCCGAATCAGGGTAAACCTCTATGACTGACGTCAGATCCAGTTCTGGGTCACCTCTGGGTGTCACAGCCACCTGGGCTCGTTCAGCCTCTTCCTGGGCTTGCTGTGCTGCAGCCCATCATTTGTCATCCAGTTGTTTCTGGCAGTCGGCCAGCTCCATCTTCCACCAGTTAGCAATCTTGTTCGCCTCTTTGATCTTCTCGGTGACCCCGGTATCAAGAATCGCCTCAATGCTACACTTCTGGGCATCCTGGAGGCAGCTATGGGCATGGGCCTATTACATATGAGTAGAAGAAGCAGCCATTGGAATAGATGGACATACCAAGGTAGTGCCCCATTCCTTTACCCACATGTCTTTCTCCTCTTCAAGCTCATCCTTGTCGTTGGGCACGGATTTGGTGACAGCCATAATCCTTTCACTGGCCACTTGAAGGTTGGCGTGGGCGATGGTTTGAGGTGTGTCCTGGGCAGGGGTTTGCGTGAAAGCAATAATTGCATCAAAGTCAGACATCATGGCAGAGAGAGTAGAGAAAGGCAAGGATGGTTGAGGTTTGGAAAAGAAAGTGTTGTGGTTTGTTACACAACGTGGTGGACACTTAGCATGATCCACTCACGTTGTGCCAGCTATTGTTCAACTACCGAGGTGCGTTATTCCCATGGTCATGTGCCTGACTGGGGACAGTCAGCATTCAAGTCCCCCACAGATGTAGGAGCCTGCAGCCTCCTACAGTTGTAGGTCCTACTTTTCAGCTTGTCCATACATCCATCAAGCATCCTAGTTGTGTCTCATGTCCATTCATACCATCTTGAGGTCAGTCCATTCCATATCTTGTTTATCCGTTCATCCAATTCATTCATCCAGTCCTGGGTTCTTATGTACCCATTTCATCCGGTCTGGCTCTGTCTACTGGATCGCC
>JBBPKT010001196.1:0-10339 GCA_038089395.1 Pulveroboletus frians
GTCAACAATTGTTCCTCGCATTTTTCAACTACAAGCTTCTCTCGCTATTCTTAATGGACAAGACAGCATCATCACGGCTGGGACAGGGTGTGGCAAGACGCTCTGTCTCTTGATCCCACTTCTGCTCTGTCCAGGAAGCATTTCACTTACGATATCGCCCTTGAAGCGGTTACAAGCTACCCAGGTATGTCTATGATATAGCTTGCATGAATCTCAACTGTGCGCTTCATGTCTACAGGTTATGGAGTCTCAAAAGTACGGTATTAGCACAATTGCAATTAATGAAGACACGCCAGTGGGATTCGTCCAACTCGCAGGATCTCCAAGGCTTGCTTGATGTGTTTTGATGGCGAAAGACGCTCTGACTGGCTATTTGAGATGTCGTCCCCAGTGACCATTTCTCACATGGTGTCAGTGTCATTCGAGCGCATATTCAGGCGCAAACTGTGACTGTTGATGTCAGAGTAGATACGGGATCTGCTAGCCAGGAGGGATCAAGGACGGGGCATGCAATGAGTGAGAATACCCAATCGTTCGAGGAGAGCCGTGCCGCGAGTAGCAAGGACTTAGACAGGACTTAATTAAGACTTAACAATTTATGTTGGGCTTATCTGGTTTCCACGTGCTCTCAGACAAGTCGAAAATGGGGTTGGCAGTCACGCGACCCTGAGAATCCGCTCTGCTTCCAAAATTTCCATGAATTTTACCAGACCGTCTATCGACGGCTTGCCTCATAGACCGGGCTGGTTACCAGACTAATGTCAGCCAGTGTTGGTCAGCGATCTCTCATATCACTTACTCGCGAAGCCGTGATAGGACTATACAAGGGCGCAAAGGCACCTTCCCGAAGAGGAGAGCTTGTCGAGGAGGACAGTGATGGAGGCGAAAGGAAGAGAGATTGAGGATATGAGTGTACTCCGACGACACTGAATCCAAGCGCAAACCGGAGAGCTGCCTTCAATGTGACGTTGCGATGCACTGATGCGGTGGCAATCTTTATCTTTCAGACTTTGCATGCATCAGTTGACTCGTGCAGCTTGCAGGCTCAGGACTATGGTACAGGGCCCAACTTGCAATTTCCCGAGGCCCGGGCTGGCAGATCACTATTTGTGTCCCGGTCATATAGGGTGATGATGCAAGAAGAGTGGCGGAACTCTACATAAGCAAGATTGAATGAAAAAAACTTTTTAGCATGCAATTCATAAAACGTCCGCAGACCTCATTCGTGGATAGGCTGACTGCCCTCCCCTACTCAGGTGAGGGTATCAACGCCGGCCAGTCTGCCTCGCGATGCTGATGCATGCAATCCAGTGAGTATTAACATAATTCATTAAATTACTTCAATGTACCTCCACTCTCCAGACGCGGGAACGAGGTTGAAAGCGCTAATATCCGACGAGTCTCGGTTTTAGGTTGGCGGAAATACAATATCCCTTCCTCCTATTTCATATCCATCGTAAGTGTGACGAAAGGTAAAGATGTGGCGTCCACCTCGCCGATACCTGTCCTGATGCACCTTTTAAGTATTTAAGGCTCTCACTTTGCACAGATGGCCTTACAAACAACGTGCTGACTGGGACTCGATACCCTTATTATATGTTATACAGGGTCGGTTGCCTCCATCACGCTTTGCCTGAGCTTTCGCGATCAGCCGTCACTTACTCATTGATCACGTCATGGGGAATAGCTGATACACCAGGCAGTATACTTAACTACCGGGTCACTCCCATTCTCCATCAAGCTCCCCATCCTCATCGAATTATTTGCCGCCAGTCTTTCCCGTTTACACAAAATGCCTTCCATCTCGGTGCTCATCTTAAACCAGAATAATGATTATATACCCAGTACGGTCGTGCACATTTCTGTTCTGCGATTTGATCTTATAAGATAGCACAGTTTTGGCGATTGCCATCGCCGTATATGATTACAGTGAGTCGTATCCGATCCTTCCCACTTTCAACGGACAATCGCAATCCTGTCATGGCAGCCCTCACTTTCGCGAGAGAGGTATTCCAATTTACCACTCGATATTTCCTTGCTTTATGGCTAATTACATGCAAAGGTAGACTATATTTGGGTAAGAATGAGACGATCATCGGCCAAGCTACACATCCTTGACAATATCATAGTGCAGACCATGGACCTGGGTATCCACGCTGTTTGTCATTGTAAAGGCTCTGTGGGGCGCTCTGCTTCACGTGTTTCGGACTAATCATTCTAATAGGCTCGCTATATTGGCCTTCTCTGGGTTTTGTAAGTCTTGGTTCCCCGACGCATATCTGATACAATTTTAAATTCATCTAAGCGTGGGTGTCATCGGTCAGTCCGAGAGTACTGGCTGCACGCCCCGACTTGTCAGACTGACTAGATAGTAAACTTGCAGCAGGTACTGGCTTCCTGAATGGGCCTATTGTAGTCAGTTTTCGTCAGTTCTGCTTGTCATCCTTGACTAATGATCGTATTCTGACAGACGTAGGTACTTCAGGTGCGCTCGTGTGATCGTAATACTAACATTCGAATAGGTGTAAGCTTCCCCCTCCTCGATTGACCCTCCAAGAAATATGGACGCTGTTCCGAAGGTACGGCACTGGGATTTATTTATTTATGGGGATATGTCCTATTTCTCGCCGCCGCCGATTGTGAGCAGCCACACTCCAACTTAGATCCTCTGAGCTGACTTCAATCATAGTGCTGATGGTTCTGCGCGTTTACGCAATGTGGAATCAATCGAAGAGAATCCTCGGAGTTCTCCTCTTCCTTTGTTTGGCGCCAATAGTTGTCACGAGTGTCTGGGACGGCATCTATGCAACCCCCAGTATTATCACGACAGGTACGGTGCGGGCAAAACTGGACTCCCGCATGCAATCCCACTCAAATGGCGCTATAATTCTGTTTTTCTCCTCCGGTGGAGATAGAGCAAACTGTCGTTTCAACATCTTGTGACCTCTACATCACGGGGCCCTCGGAAATATACATAAAAATTCCCCAACTCGTTCTCGGTGCTACGCTGTCGATCCTTGCCGTCATCTCAACCATCAGACAAGCGATTGAGATGAGCCAGCTGACGGGTCACTGGAAGATCAATCGATACATGAATCTGTTCATGAGGGAAGGAGCACTCTATTTCGTCCTGTACGTTTCGCCTTTTTCATTTCTGTCATTTCTACCTGTCGATTCTCTCACCCACCCGCTCTCCCTCAAATACACACGAAGACGTGACTAACTTTTCAAATGCTTCCTTCTGAACTAGGACACTATTCTTCAACTTCATGTCTGCGGTTCAACTCCCCAGCACCGTGTTCACGAAAGTCCTGTACATGGTTAGCGAGACGCTTTTATATGTCATCATGCCTCACTTCATCATCGGCACACGGGCATTATATGACCGTGACCGTCGGAGGCGGTGGGATGGGATGGACACAGGATTTGGAATGATCTCTCTGTCAGTGGTTCGCGGTGACGAGCGTCCTCCAACTGTGCTTGTATTTGCAGGTGCCAGCCCAGAGGACCATGCAGTGGAGAGTAGCACCAGCGAGTCGGAGGCGACTCCGGTCGGAGATGGCGCGTGTCAGGTATGATCGATCGAGTGTATGGGTCACCGCAAGGTGGCGATTCCCCGCGCATTGGGACGTGCGTATGAACACCGCTTCCGCCAATCGTTTACATCAGGACATCAGCGTCCACACGATGCACTCGATTACTTACAGCCGTCGAGATCCCTCGGACCATGCTTGGTTGTAACATTACAATAGTCCCGCGAGTGCGGACAAGGGCGTCCGCAGCATCTGGTGGAGACATACGGTCCACGACGACTTCGTACTATAGCAAGAATAGCCCATTAAATAAATGTAAATTTCTACTAGTTGAAACAGGACGAACCTGCCAAGGTGCAGCCTCCGCGTGATACATCCCCAGCTTGATGCCATCAGTTGGATAAGCATCAGCGATCTCTCCCAGTACCTAAGCTTCGGTAGTTGCCGCAGTTAACGCCAGGGTGACAGAGAATTGATAATCATTCACAGGGTCGATTGGGTCAGTTGATCTGAAAGAGAAGATTGAATTTGCTTTCGAAACCGACCAAACACTGGATCCCGGGTTCTTCGGCGGCGGCCCTGGTGATGATGTCAGCCATTGTCGGTCAGCGATCTCTTACATCACTCACTCGAGAAGCTGTGATAGGACTGTACAAGGGCATAAAGGCATCTGAAAAGATGGTCCACTTGGTCATAGACCTTCTCCTGGAAAACACACGTAGTGACAGAGACGAAAACAAGAGAGAGATTGGAGATATGAGTGTACCCTCCGTCGACACGCGCAAGCTGGAGAATTATCATCCGGAGAACTGCCTTTGCCAGTGTGACACCGAGACGCACTGATGCGATGAGCTTGCAGAATTGGGAGACTCAACAATGAACTTGATTGAGACGATCTACCCACTTAATAATATCTGATGTCATGGAGGTCGAGGAGCAGTACGTTAATGTGCGATTTGGATAGACCGTACCATGCTTTTCAAGGGATGCATCCTGAAAAAACATTTTAGCCAAGTACAAGGTGGCATGGTCTAAAAAAAGAATTTTCCGCAGTCCGGATTAGTTCGAGTAACATCTCGAGTTAGTAGCAGGCTGGCACCGTCTTGCGGACGCTGGGCTATATGTTCAAACAGACCATGTGCAGATTCTCTGGAAAAGAAAAATGCCAGAGTAACGCGTGGAAGAATACAACTTTGATTGTATGAAAAGGTTGCAATTGTGCAGCCAAAGATTTACGACTTTTGATTCCTGCCAGGATCCTGATCTTACGACGTTTGTGTGCCGGAATGAACATCTCGGGGAGGCCGCGATAGAGTGCTCCTGTGACGAAGCGAACAGTGTTGGACTATTGTTAGGCAGCAACTTGTTGGAGATGAACCCGTATTTCTTCACCGCCCGATCCTACACTCGTTAATTACCATATATGGACATCCCTACTTCCCGCACTCACTGATACTCTCCCTCTCCAGTCATTCATCCGACCCACTGGAGAACATAACGATCTATCACTCTAACTCGGACCCCATTCACTCACACGACTGACAAGCTTGCATATAACACTAGGGCAAGCCGCCGGTCGGAGGAAACACGCTGTATTCACATAGGGGGTGCGATCAGAATTCTGTCTGGTATGTGCGTGTAAGCCGCAAGGTGAGTCATTGAATCCAGTACATATATATAGCCGCAGTCCCTGTCTCTTCTCGACATCCATAGATCATCTGTGCGTGTTCCGTCTGCTCCCGGGCTCCACTCAGACGAACAGAACACGCACGCACAGATAATCTATAGATGTCGAGCAGAGACAGGGACTGCAGCTATACATATATATGTACTGGACCCAATGACCTTGTTCTTACAGTATGTTTCTGTCTCATCTCTGTCACTACTTTGCATGTGCGATTCAACTTCCCCCTCTACTAGTTTGCGGATAGTCCTGTACAACACTTGTACATGCCACCATGCCTCATTTCATCGGCATGGTTGAAGTTATAGAGAAGGAAAGCCGAGGACATACGAGCACAGACATCAGACATCATGAATCAAGAATCCACATCCACCCATCCATCTTACACCGGCATATTCTCCTTGCGCCCAAAAATCCCCTTCAACGCGCTGTCCATCTTCTTCCCATGGACGACTTTTCCTTTTCCAATATCCATATCGAAGCTGACGTCCTCCATCAGACTCCAGTCTTCCTCTGGCGTCTGGTCCAGGAGACTCGGCTGATTCTTCACATCGATCCTCATCGGGCTTTCCGTCTCCTCTGCCACAACACCGAGCCCACTCGACCCGATCTTGCTCAAGTATGACTTGGCCCTCCCCATGCCCAGCGGTGTTGGCGCAGACCCAGAACCAGGACCAGACGACGGTGGTAGCGCACTTCCGCCACCCAACCCCAACGCATCAAACTTGCTCACAAACGCTGCCAATGCGCGCCTCTCTTCCTCCAACTTTGTCCTCACCTTTTTCTCCTTCTCGAGCTGCTTCACGAGTTCGTTCGCCCAGGCTTCCTTCTCTTCTCGCCGTTTCACCTCAGTGGCCAGTCGGCCCTCCCACTCGTGTTCAACGTCTTCGCGCACCTGGCGGAGGGGCTCCCCAAGGTTGTCTTCGTACCCACGTACGACGATCTCGAGCTCTCGGATAGACTTTTGTTGTTCTGTGATCAACTTGTCTTTTTCCGTCTCGGGTGCGTCAGGTGGGAGCTCGGGACGAGCGAGAAGCGCAGCCTCCAACGAGAGGATTTGGTTGGCTTGAGACTCTAATTGGCGTCGAGCACCAAGGAGTTCTTGTTGGAGCTGCATACCACGTCATCAAACTGCACCAAGTACGCCACGTTGAGACACCCACCTGGTAAGGTGACATATCGAAATCAACCTTGGACGGACTTGCTGGACGGGATTCGTCCCCTTTGGTTTCGTCCACGGTCTGGCTCGTCAAAATGAGCTTCGTCAACTGCTGTATCCGTGCGTTCAGATCCTTCATCGCTTTGGATTCGTCGATTTGCTAGAAGACGAAAGAGAATAAGATGGTGGCTCGCCTCCGGCAGTTTAGCGTACCTCTCGTGCACTCAGACGTCGGTTCCTCTCTGGCGCCTCTGCCTCTCGTTCTGCCAGCTTCGTCTTAAGCTCTTCGATCTCCTTGCGGTATCTCTCGATGAGGGCATCCGTATCCACAACCTCCTTCTTCTTGGCGCTCAACTGCACACGCTTAATGCGCGACGCAAACTGCAGTGTGTTGGTGCTCTCTGTTACCGCCAGAACATCTGGGTTTATGGTGCAAACGACACTGATGCGAGCATCTCCGGAGAGCGAAGGTTGAAGGAGACGCGTGAGCTTGGAGTTACGATACGGGACGTGGTCACTGGTAAGGTATGGGTGAGGTCCTTGTCTGGATTGCAGAAATCACCATCCTACTTTTTATTCTTGGCGGCATTCTCCGCCAGAGTACTGATGACGCTTCCGAGAGTAAGAAGACTAAAAAAACACTGTCAACCAACGGTCGGCACAAGAGGTGCCAAACGTAAACTGACCTGGTGTTGATATATTTTCCCTCTCGCGTTCTCTCCTTGTCCGATGTTGCTTTCTCAGATCCTGCAAGATCGATCAAACTCTGAAAACGAGGATTCTTCAGCGACGACCGATACCAAAGGAAAGTATGATCTCACCAAAACTGACATTTGTACACTTCTTCCTCCGATGGTCTGCAATCTCGTCCCTCCTGGCGTTGGTGGCCTCATGCCCGGTGTCTGCCTACCACTCGACTCTGCCTTCCCTTCACCTCTTTCCCTGCTTTCGATGACGAGCCTGAACACACTGTGACTCCGACTACTTCTCTCGTTCCAATCCGTGCTTGCAGTCCTCCGATGTCGCTCTCCTCTTTCCATCACTTCACGTACGCCCTTGAGACTTGTGACAACCTCCTCTCGAAGAGGTGCTAGAACACCTTGTCCAACGACTTGCACGGGTTGCGTCGCCGACACTGAAGGCGGAGAGAGTAGATCGTAAATCGTTTCGTTGTAGATCTCAAGGTAAGAACAGCGAAGCAGATATTCGCGCGTCGGTGTCCTCCTGATGTGAGTGAAGACATCCTTCATCGCTCTTGGAATGATACCCGGTTGATCTTCGTTTCCAGACTGTCACACTGATTGAGTACGCAGACGAGATTTGTCGGTGGGCACTCACGAGCGTAAAGGTCTTTCCACTTGCAGTCTGGCCATACGCGAATATGACGGCATTGTAGCCTTCCATCGCAGCACACACGTGGCTTCTTGCGACGGCGTTGTATATCGGTTTGTTTTCGGAACCTGTGAGGACCTCATCGAAATGGAATTCTGGAGGAGGGGTGAGGGTCGTTTTAGCATGTTGCGGCAAGAGTTTAACACCACCGGGGATGGAAATGTCCCAAGCATCCTGTGCAGCTGTTGGACGAATCCTGAAAGAGGCTCAACCAAGTACACGTCCACGACAGACCAACGTACCTGATAGAAACGAGAACCTTGTCTTCTTTACCATATTCTGGAAGGAGCAACTGGCTTTCGTCAATGTCTGCCGAGACGTCTCCGGGCTCGAGCGTTTGAAAGTCGACGAGTGCCTCTTCTGGATCGACCCTGCTCATATCCATGGACATGTCCCCAGGTCCCATGAATAATCCCGGTGCAGGACTTGCGCCTCTCGGCGTGGAAGGTGTCTTTGGACGCCCATCATTGGTCTTTGTGGGTGTCCCTGGAACGGGTGCAAGAGAACCATGCGCCGGCGCTTTAGTAGATCGAACCCGAGACTCTGTCGAGACGATCGCCTTGTATTTTTTGACGGTGTTGAAGATGGATGGGGTGACGAGATCGCTGCCGCAGGCAACAGAGAGCGGTCGTTTGGGCGTGAAGGGCGTGAGACGGGCTAGTTTGGATGTCGAGGGTGTTTCCAAGGTAGGAGAGGGTTCGCTCTGGGTGCTGTGATGACTGCTGCTCTTTGTCCGTGGTCTCGTGTTAAGCTGTGTCCCTGACTTGGCGGTGGTGGTGGCGGGGGTGTGCATCATGAGAGATCGTTTCCTCGTCGTCGTCGTCGGGGGTATATAGGACCGAGGCGAATTGGGTTTGGTCAACCCTGGGAAGTTGGCCAAGACGCGCGGTGTCGTCGACGCGTTGTGATCACGTGGTTCTACTGGCAAGTCTTCCCTGTCGTTTGCGCTCGCGGCCATGGCCTGGTCGTAGGGAGATTGGGGCAGAAGAAAAGGTGGGACGACGAGGCACCAACACGTTGTGCTATGCGAGGCTGCGTGGTCCGACTCAGATCAACCGAGTACGTGATGTCGGTCATTCCATGGAGAGTGACTTATCAGACGCTTGCTGGGGATGGGGCCTGGAACTGGTTGGCGGCGAGAACGTTGACAGTCTCGTTCCATAGGCTTTTCGTCGGTGTCGGTGCGTATGACATTGGATCCGGTGCGTCAGTGACGGGACGAGACAGACGCGGATGGCATCGCAGTGAACGTTCGAATCCCAAGCCTACGCGTCAAGCCGGACGCGTTTTATCGTCTACCGGGGCGAACAATAGCACAAGGACGCCCGCGAAAACATGGACACGGACAACCCTCCTTAATCTCATGCAGCTGAGCGGGTTCGTCTGCTCAAACGCCCCCCAGGAGACCGTCCGTCTGCCGTATACGCGCTACCATCCAGGACGACAGGACGCAGTACAGACTGGCGAGATCATGCATCATGAAGAGAGCCAGCGGCTGTTCAACAATCCACGCTGACTATGGAGATGGTGGCGGTCTTGTAGTGTAGCGGTTATCACTTGGGATTCTGATACCATCTTCCCAAAACCCAGGTTCGAGTCCTGGCATGACCTCTATTTTTTCGCCTGTGGTTTGGCCTGAGCTGGAAGTCCAAAGGACAAAGAGTGCGAGTGCCAGGGATGTCGGTCATGTCAGCTCATCACGCAAAAGGTAGTCATCCCGAGGGGGATCACACACAGGGACATCGCAGCCCACTATTGGTGAAGCGGCAAGACAACGCCCCAGATAAATATTCTAAATCGCCCAAAACAGATTACACGCAGGAAAAAAATACAACTGTTCGCGTCTTCCCAAAAAAAGAAAATAAAACACCAAGGTATCGGACGGAAAGACGTCCGTCATCGCTCGATGCCCTTGAAATACACGCGCCTCACCCACCGTCGTCGACGGGTGACCCATCCATCGTACGGGCGCGCATCTGGTCGGGGGTATGACCATGTGTCTGTGGTGTACGCCCAACCGTCTGTATGATGTCGTCGATAGAGAGTGGTGAGGGGAGGTCAGCAACGAGGGGGATACACATTGCGATACGTACCTTCGTCTGCCCCGACAGAGACACGCACAGGCGTATCGACGGCCCATGCAGCATTCAGATCCGGTCGCCAACTTTCCGTCTCGACAAACGCCCAACCAGGGGAGAGCGAAAACGTGAGATTGCTGCTGTGCGAGACAATGTGAGTGTTCCGGCACACCGAGAGCGAGAGCAAGCGGCATGCGAGTGAGTTCGAGAACGTCATCGTGATGGCGATGATAGGTGGCTGGATCACAAACGAGAATGCTGACGTACCTGACTTCCCCTCCGACACCACTCCATCCGTCTCTGCCCCTCGTCCACGCGACCCGTTCGTTCGGCTTCAAATGCGTCTTCGACCATGTGCCTCCTGTCGCCGTTCCCTTTGTCACATCTCCGAGGCCCGTCACTGTCGCGGTTGACGTCGTCGACGCCGTATCGTCATCCTTGCCCTCCTCTTCGTCCTCGCGCACGACTGCCACCACCGATTTGCGCCGCTTCC
>JBBPKT010001197.1:0-10334 GCA_038089395.1 Pulveroboletus frians
CTCATCAGCCAAGAGTAAAGTTACAATTACATGCATCCCCACATGCCAATAATGAGGGAGCTAGAAATGGAAGAACATACAGCATTGAGGAACCACTCCCCCTTAGCTGTTCCATATCGCACAGCGTTTGCTTCGAGCAAGTCATCAATCGTTTGTTCGGTTGAGTGAAGAGAAGCGTACTTCCGGAACACCCTGTGCTCATCATCCCGCCGATCGTAGCTCCTGGGCCAGGATCCAGCTAAGAGTATATCATGTGCATGGTCATTTTCCACGGAAGGGAAATTACGAGAACACCCTCACGGGAAAGAATAGGGGAATGCCTGTGAGCGGAACAAAAGTCGTGAGCATATGGTCGCTTCATCTCCCAGGTCATACTAATAAGACAGAATATACCTACCCTTTTCTGCCAATACTTCGTTGATCTTCATCCATCCGATCCCGGGTTGACACACAATATCCGAGTCTTGTTCTATTTTTCCGCAAGTTTTCGGGGAATGCGACATTACGAGACAAATAGTCCAATCGAACAAGTGAATTATGACAATTAAACACCAGTTTGCTGTGAGTGACTCAAGTAGGATATACGAACCATGGATTTCAAGAATTTTGTCCATATTGGACATGTCGACGCAGATGCCACCTGTTGCATGCTATCCGAAGGTCAGTCATGAACGACGTAGCCTTCGACACGCTGACGTTGTGACCGCAGCATCAAGGAATAGCATATGATGAATAGTGTTTTGTGGTGACCAGGAAACGCGAGGAAGAACCGAGCGCAATAGGAGCATCCAAGCTAGGCTACGACACAAAGAAACCGACGGCTCACCCCTCGATAGTTCCCCTCAAGACTGGTCCCACCCGAGAACGGAACTACTGGCATCCGATACTTGGTAGCTAATGTGACGATTTTGACCACATCTTCTGTGCTGTATGGGTACACCACTACTGTGTGAAGAGCACCTATAGGGAGGCGTTGTAACGATTCGAATGAACAACGAGAATTCCAGCCGTCAGCAAGGAACAGCACAAACCAGGATGATAGTCATTCTCCGAAAATCCGTGAATCTGGAGGTCATTCGGGTCGGTACTGACGACCGAATCGTCACCCCTGTCACTGAAAGTGTGCCTCAGCTCTTGTATGGCCTTTTGAAAATCTTCTGGGGTTCCATATGTCGGTTGGTCGTCCTTAGCGGGCGCTTGTCGGTGTCCGAGACCAAGAAAGGCGAGCGGAGATGGCAGATCAACTGACGAGCCAACGGTGTAACCTAGCAGAGCGCATGTTAAAGCATACAGCAGTACCGAGGATGACGTAGTCCGGGAGGGTGTGGCAGAAGTACTAGAATGACGCAGACGCTGAGTCGGGGAAGGTCGAAAAGAGCGGCGTACGACACTGTGAGTCGGGGTTGCCCCACTTCGAAACAAGATGGTGCGGATTGGTGTTGACCGAAACATTGGCCACAGTATGAGTGCAAGTAGGTTGATGGTTGTAACGTTAGCGAGCGCGTCAACAAGGCTGAGATCCGGGACTCTTGCTAGCGGCTATACTAGTAAGCTCTATTATTCGAGAATTTTGATGTGCGGTACACAGCCATGTCCAAATATCAAAGGCGATGAGGGACCTGCTGAGGTAAGGGTAGGGTTCCTTACCGAAAAAGGAAAGGGTGGGCGTTGCCAAAGTCTACGGGTGTGGCATTTTGAACGGCGGCCCAGTTTCGTTTGCTTATCTTTCTCCAGTCAAGCGGCTGGTAGGAAAACCGCACAAGGGAATGTGAATGAGCATGTTACGACGGGAATTACAGGACGTCGAAGTCTAATATGTATCTAAATCGTGGATGGGTGACATCGATGCTGTATTGGGAGGTGATATAGCCAAGGAGCATGCGGTAGTTGAACTTGGACCAGCCCCTGTACCGAATAACGAAACATCGCAGGTAACTGGCCAGGGTAGCTATAGAGCCTGGTATGCCCAAAGTCAGTCCCCCAATACAGTTCCATTTCCAAAGCGTACCTTGGGTGCCAGACTGACGATTTTCCCCCAGCCTTTCAACCGCAGGTCGGCACTGACGATCCCACCTATTCTAGTGCCCAGCATCTCCCTCTTGTTATTTAACAGCACTGCCGCGTTGTCGTCGAATCGGACAAACCTCCCGTCGGGTCTTCTTACCGCCTTTTTAGTGCGCACAATCAACGCGCGACGCACATCTCCCCGGCGCACTTTAACTGCAGTCGCAGAAGCAGCCTGTGCAGCCGTCAGCGGGCGGGCACGTTTGACCACGCATACTATTTCATCGCCGACGGAGCCCCAGCCATTATTGACTTTTTGCTTCAGAACGTTGACACACTCAACGAGGAGAGCACCAGAGTTGTCGATCACCTATTCCGACAGGGTAGCAGCGTGGCTCAGAAACGACAAGTTATCAGACGTACATTCAGCGTTCCCTTGAGACCAATCATGACGGTCAAAGGATACAGAATCGGTTAGACAGATAAGTCATGTAGTTCTCACGTTTGAGCCCCGCATGATGGCAGTGAGACCCAAGACGACGGAGCTCCGCACGACCAGCCATTTCGTGTTTCCCCGACTTTCCACGACCTTTCCACGACCATCTAAAGAGTACCACCATCGAGAAACCATGCCAGCTTCGCGTCGTGGCAGCGGCAGCTTCATCCTGCCTTCGGGTCAGACGATCGCTATCCATACTCGTACACAAGATGAGGAAGACCTCCCGCATGCTACCAAGAGGTACGTCTTCGTCGTACGCACAGCCCCGGGTCAATTTCTCGCAATGAGATCGTATACTAACACCCCTTACTCCGTATGATCCTAGGACAATGGCGGACCATCTCAGGAAATTCGAGACATTGTTCGTCTTGCTTCACCCCTTTGAGATGACTCTCAACTGAGCCGCATTCTCCCCGTCGTCTTCGACACACCCTCCTCAATTCGGATGCATGGCATAGATTCACCCTGACGCCTCAGAGAATGCGTATGATTGTCGAAGCATTCACCGAGTCTCTTGAGTTGGGATTGGCAAAGTACAATCAAATTGTGGTACGCACTCACTCCATTATACATTCCCATGCCCTCCTTTTGCATCTGTTTCATTGCCTTGTTTCTGGTAGTCCGTGCATGGAGATGGAAGCACTCTAAATATGGAGATTCTGCCAATCGGCTATTAAGAACTTCTCTGCTGCCGTGGGAGGGGTAAAGTCTTCATCAATTCCCCCGTTCGTGTAGGATTTGGGGGTCAAATGCGCCGATTCTCCTATATTCGCATTCATTTGTTTCACATCTATATGCGCATCCAAGGGAGGAATTGATCTGTCATCTGATGGGCGTTGTCTGCATATCGTCTAGCCCATGATCCCTACTTTCGTCTTTGGATGGCCATCTGGCCAAGAGACGGGCGACTACTTGGCCGTGGACCTTGGTACGTTTCATCTGTCCATCTCCTCGTTCTGTCTAACTCTCCTGGACATTTCCACTACGTAATAACCCCTGACTTTGGTCGCTATCCTGGTTCTGACTTCCGTCCTCGTGGGTTGCACTTTCACGATAAATATTATTAGGTGGTACCAATCTTCGAGTCTGCCTCGTCACCCTGCAAGGCGACGGCAAATTCGAACTTACACAGACCAAGTATCGTCTCACCGAAGAACAGAAACAAGATGATGGGCAAAAGCTATTCGATTTCTGTGCTGAATGTCTAAAGACGTTCATTGAGTCGAATATGGGTGGCGGCCCGGGTATGTTAAAGGAGGGTCAGGTGCTGCCTTTAGGATTTACTGTGAGTGACACATTTTTACTTGGTGTATTTATGGCAGTATATGTCGAAAACTGACGTTGACATTCGGTTTGATGTCTATTAATAGTTCTCCTATCCGTGCACGTGAGTCTGGATCTCATTTCAGGATCCAAGTTGTCTGAAGCAGCTTCTTGCGCGCGAATCATGCTTTGGTCGGATATTTTGGGAACCATTCTAACCTCACGAATCGGGATTTGGTGTCATGCGACCTATGCATCTGCTCTTTGTCTCGTATCACTTGGTGAAGGCAAGAGCGGATCGATCATGGCGAACTCATTCGTTGGACGAAAGGCTTTGGCGCCTCCAATACGGAGGGAAGAGACGTCGCTGCGATGTTCAAACAGTCTCTTGCAAAACATGTTAGTTTCCTCCCCCCTTGATTCTCGCCGAGCTTGAAACGACTCACCACTTCAAAACCCGTCTCTGATTCAGGACCTCCCGGTACACTTGACGGCACTTATAAACGATACCACCGGCACACTCGTCGCGTCACACTACGTCAATCCTAGAACCAAGATCGCCGTCATCTTTGGGACAGGTTGTAATGCCGCATACATGGAGCATGTTAAAAACATTCCCAAGATCGCAAACCTGGGCATCTCTCCTGACAGCGACATGGCTATTAATTGTGAATGGGTATGCCTTGCACCCGTTATTTAATCTAGATTTAAAGAAATAATTCCTTCTTTTCCAGGGTGCCTTTGACTCGTTCGAGCACGAGCATCTTCCACGGACGAAATACGATGCGATTGTCGATGAAGCATCGAACAAGCCTGGCGAACAAGCGTTCGAGGTGAGCAATTCCTGCACACTGAGAATAATTGTTGACGGTTATTTTGCGACACTTACTAAGAAACTCATTTCGGGTCGATATCTGGGTGAAATCCTCCGACTGGTCCTTTGCGAACTCATAGATGAAGGTGTCCTTTTCCTCGGTCAGAACACATACAAGCTTGAGAGACCGTATTGTTTTGATACTGCTTTTTTGTCTCTAATGGAGAGGTGAGAGCGTCTCCCGGTCAAGAATATTTTGACTTTGGCTCACGCCTTGGCAGTGACCCGACTGACGAGCTTCTCATGATCATTGGGATATTTACGCACTTTTTTGCCCTTGAGACGACGCTGGCTGAACGACAATTCTTCCGGGCCCTCGCCAAGCTGATCGGACGACGTGCAGCGCGACTGAGTTCATGCGGCATCGCAGCAATCGTAAAGAAGATGGGGTATTTGGAGGAAGGGTGCTCCGTAGGCGCGGACGGGAGTTTGTACAACGTATGTGGATTTCTTGCTCTATCATCTTTCCTCTTCGACAAGGATGCTGATCGCCTTCCTCTGAGTAGAAATATCCTGGTTTCGCAGACAGGGTGCATGAAGGACTTCAAGACATTTTTGGTGACAAGGGCCGGTGAGGGTGCAAACGACACTTTTTTCCTCGCTCCTGACCTATCACTTTGCACTCCTTTTTGCTTACCTATGCGCGTCAAAATCGGGAAACTAGCAACATCGTGACGTACCACGCCGAAGATGGGAGTGGTGTTGGCAGTGCAATCATAGCCGGTAGGTCAAACTCTTCCACGAGGGGCCAACATCCCCGCGGATTCTACGGTTTTGATCTGACTTGTTGTCGTAGCGATGACGAAGGCCAGGAAGGATGCTGGCTTGTACCTGCATCTCTGAAAGTGAACTGTGGATGGTAAGGCGCCGCCTGTCGAACTACACAGGTCACGCACCGGATTGGGTTTCGGGAGAAGAGGGAAACAGTTTCGTCACACTGGATGGGGAAACGAAGATTGGAAGTAGATTGTTGTACACTACGCTATCTGCATCGACTGGCCATTCCCTTGAGGGGGCCCTGTTCCTCTGTGAGTTTTCGTAAGCAAATAATAGATGTCGATCTGTGAAATGTCCATCACGCAGGGATTCGTATCTAAAACGCGTAACAGGCACTCGAGCACTCCAAGACCGCAAGACAGTCCTATCAGCAACCAACCCTCTCGCAAGACACTTGCGTAAAGCGTCCCCTGGGCCTGAAGGAGCTGATCTTAATCTGATAAACAGCTCCCTATCCCAACCGACGGGTATCAGGCCTTCTGGAGTGAGAATTTGGGTGGACTCGGCCCCGATCACTAAATGGTGCTACGGCATCCGTCGGCCCCAAGTGACAGCCCATCGATTCGTGGGATAGGGAACGTACCACAGTACAGCCTCGGCGGACTTGAATAAATTACGACAGGTCGGGCTCTAGGTACATCTCAGTGGTACATACATACAATTTGTACGAGATGACACCAGGTGAGAAATAGGAAGAACACGGGTGTATACATCGTTCAACGGGCTGCGGGTATTTCTGAAAGAGCGTCAATCGCGTGGTGGTTGCGTCTAAACTCCGATCGCCCCAATAAAAGTTAGTCTGATTCCCTGGGGTTGACGTCTGTCATGAGGTAGAGAGTGTGGAAGTGAACGGTTTCATGGGAACGTGCAGTCATTCGCTAAAACGTAGACGGTGGCGGAAGTGAGAATGAGGATGAATTTAGATTTGAGCTAGGCAGGATAGACTGGGGTGTGAAATATCTCACCATCAGGATCCATGTTCATTTTGCTTGTTACTCGTTTGAGCGGAAGGCGGTACGCTAGATGCTACACAGCCAAGGGGTGCTCATCAAGAAATTGGACGGAACTATCGCCTTCACTGAACTGTGCGTTTTTGAGGGTGATTTGGACGTTGATAGGTTTCGGGGGCTGCGAGGTGTGGCTAAGCTGGATTGACCGAGTGCGTGTAGACTGGAAGAGGGAGGTCGCATGACGTGAAGCCATATCTCTTGTCCAAGCCTTGCCCTCGGTCACACGGTAAGTGATGAGAAGGGGTGCGATCACCTATGGATTCGGGGTGGGGCGTTCAGTTGCTATAGTAACAGAGGGTTGGATGAGCAAACTAGTTACCTGGGCCTCGCCTAGGATTTGCATAAACGAGTTCGCGAGCGGGCTGTTTGCAGCGTATGGGACGAGGTATAACAGTGAACATGTCGAGTAAACAGCAGCACTTTCGACAATCATTGTTGCGAAACCGGCATAAAGCTGGCCGTAACCGGGGCCAAGAGCCTTTGAGATGCATGCTCGGTGGTATAAGAGGCGGAGGACGGTGAGCATGGAGATGAAGATGTTGATAGCGAGGGACACAGAGATATACGGAAAGAGAAAGCTAAAGGACATCCATCCGGACGCGGACTGCGCAGGTTGAGACACGACGATGACCCAGAGAAGGCCGGTAACTGCAAATATCAGGGGTGACGGCGAGTAAACCGAGTGAAAGAAACACTTACCGACAGATGCGAGTAACATGAAGCATCCGAACGCAGCCACGGCGCGGTGGAACTTGCTGTCCCTGTATACTACTATACAGCGCCATATCTTGTGAAAGCGTTGGGTTGTCGTCCAAAGGGCACGAACAGTACGCTCACCATTAAGGCATCTGCGCACCAATTTGAAGCAACGAAAGCAGCGTTGAGAGGTACGGATGCCGTATTGGCTTCATAGTCACTGGGACCTGCAGGGGAGAGAAGAGAGGCTTGTTGTTACACTGGGCGATAATGTGTAAAGGACCTACCACCTGGGTAGTCCCTGTGGTTTATGAAACCAAGCTGGGTGATTTGTGAGTTGGAAGCGACGTAGAGTGTACTGAGTGCAAAGATGACATTGACATAGAGGAAGAAGAACCAATGTCTCTTTTTAGCGCCGTCGTTGGAGCGGATCCGATCCCAGAGGGCGCGGACACACATAACATAGAGAACGACGACGATGCCATAAAAGACAGCAGTAACGATCGCGCCGTACAACCAGGTTCCCTCGGCGAATACTTTGGGGGGCTGATACTGTGGATCATCCAGGACGTTCGGCATCGCGGGATGGCTAGACGAAGCTGCCTCGAGGGGATCTAGCAGGACGGTGGGGAGGGAGAGAGGGGGCTGCTGTCAAGATGCATCAACGCTGGCCCAATTATATCCGCGCAGGCAGGCAGACATGGGCACATGTCGCTCCCGCAAGTAGAGCTCGTTCCGGAACTGGCCAGGGGACGGCGCATTTCGTCAGCGTGGCCGGTGGGAGGACATCCATCCAAAACGGGTAGTCACGTGACAACTATCGGAGTGTGACTCGTTATTATGTAACATTTTCTCATGTGACCGAGATGGGTTGTATTCGGAGGACGCCGCAGTCACTCACCAAGATCCGGATGAGTTTCGACCTGTCCAAAGCAGTCGGTTACAAAACCGCAGATGAACCCGTAAGACGTTTGCCTGTCCACTTGTGCTCAGATGAATGTCCCTCTAGGTTTCATGGACCCGGAAAGATATCATTACGTATGCGCTTGGCGTCGGCGCAAAGAAGCACGATCTTTCCCTCGTATATGGTAAGCAGCGGTGTGTGTCTGGTCTCATTACCTCTCGTAACCTTCAGTTCCAGAGCTTGGTATGTCAAGTGTTATCACAGCAGGCACGCCACGATGAATTATTCATAGATAAGGCATGGGCTCCCTTACCAACATACCCTGTCGTGCTTGGATTAAAGGGTAGGTGAGCACCCTTTGACTCAGATCACAAACCTGATGTCTCGTCATCTCGGGTAGGCACTGACACCGATGTATCACTTTTTGTGAGCAAACGCGACCCCCGTCCCATTCCTGGGCTCCCCGAACTCAAGCCTAACAGGCTGGTGCGTGAATTGACGTTCCACTCCTTTATTCAAGGAGCTCAAGTACCGCTTGGACGTAGGTGCATGGTGCTCAGAGCATCGAAATCCTGAGGGACTTGCCAGTGGAAAGTGGACCAGGGTGGAAGCTCTCAAGCAGAATCTGTGCCGTCCACGAAAACAGTGGGTGCCGCGTGTCATTCTTGCGACGTATTCTCACGATACTCCAAGAGTCTGGCATCATCGTCGAGCGGGAGTCCTCGCTCGTCGATCCGCAGGGTGCAATTTATGCCAGGCTCTTCGTAGGCGTCTTCGTCCTCGCATCAAACAATCCTCTTATACCCTTCCATCCAGAGTTCTTCGTTCTATCTGGGTAGCAAAGCAAACGGTGTCAAATTCTCCAAAGTAATTGCTAGTGCTCCCCAAGCGAAGTCCATTCCAGAGGACCGCAAACCAGACTGGGTGATCAGAGATAAGACGACCCCGGAGCAAGCACTTCTCTACCGTCTCAGTGGAGACTATAACCCCCTTCATATTGGTACATTCGTCACTGCTCGTGAATTTGGCTCTTGCACTCACCAGCACCATCCAGATCCCGCGGTGGGCAAGGCAATGGGCTTTGGCGATGTCATCCTGCACGGCTTGTCCTCGTTTGGATTTGCAGCTCGTGGTCTCATCCAGGAGGTCGCAGGAGGCGATACGCGCGCATTGAAGTTGTTTGGCGTTCGTTTCACATCGCCTGTCAAGCCCGGCGATGAGCTAGAGACACAAGCATGGGCGGTAGGCCCTGGTCCTAATGGAAGTACCGAAATCGCCTTCGTCGTCAATAACGTCACATCAGGAAAGGTCAGTGCCGAGTTCGTGTGCCACATATCACCTGCCTGATCATAAATGTCCCAGGCTGCGCTGAGTAATGGTATTGCTTTCATCAAAACCGCGAAAAAGAGTAAATTATAAACTCGGTCTCGGTTTGATTTGGCAACTTTTGGAGGCATCAATGCCAGGCAATGTTTAATGGGATCGTTGTGTATATATTATGTATGTTAGTGTTACACATCAATCGACTTATCAAACTTGGCCCTCAGTACCCTGCCACGGTCAAGAAGGGCGTCCGCTTCGATATAACAACCCTTGAGCCAGCGAGTTGCTTCTCCTTCCTGTATTTCACCACTGTCGGAAGGTCTGTCCTCGAAGGCTGTGCGGGCATGAAGTACTCTCCGGTTGTCGAATAGAACAGCCTCTCCCTCGCACAGGGTGTGTCTCATACGATTGGCCGTATCATCCAGTAGTGCAACAAATTTACCGAGAGCCGTGTAGAAAGAAGCCGGCGCCGAGTTCATGAGGGGTGCTTGGAACGGCGGTGAATAGTTGATATGCTTGATGGGTAGCTCAGACGAGGCGTGTCCGTTTAGCTCAATGGTCGGGTGCTCGTAGTGCAGATGATGTCCGTCATTTATGTAGTGAAAGGGAACACGCGTCGTCGACAAGACGTCAAAATCTGCTGGATGAGACTTTCTCAGCAACGACGCTGCGTGGAGGGCGTCTGAGAAGATCGAGGTGCCGCCCACGACGCGGTTCCGCAGGCAATGCAAGATCTGGTATCGTGGTGGGTGTTGGAAGTAACTGTTTGGGGTGAGAATACCCTCTATTGTCAAGTTGGGCTGCAGACATACAGCAAATCCATATGCAAGTCGAGATCAAGATTCGTATAAGCAATATTGCGGCTGTTGCGAACGTTCTTTACGTCCCACAGTTCACCGTAGAAGGTGGCGCGTAGCTCGCCAAAGATGGTGGCCAGGTTTCGAAGTTCGCAGGTGTCATTGGAGGTTTGTTCGTTCGGAACGC
>JBBPKT010001198.1:0-10333 GCA_038089395.1 Pulveroboletus frians
TCTTAATTAGGTCCGATAGCGTCTGCAAAGAGTCTCACGTGGGTGGGGGGCCTACCGACAGTTGACATCAAGATCCCACGATGACCGGAGCTTCGGATCCATCGATGTGCCTCGCTATTCTCGACAAGAGGTCCTAGCAGCTTGATTGCGAGAATTTATCTCGGTCGACATCTACAATGCTATTATGAGTTGAGAAGCCTACCGATAGAGCGACGAAGGCCTCACGGAGAGCAGAACGTGTAGCTTGGAAGGGACAAAAGGACACAGATATTCCAGCGTAGGAAGCCACCGCCTCCTGCCCCTGAAGGGGCTGTCGCTGCGTCAATAAGCAGCGCGCTTTGCAAAGTTCACAGGATGACAGGATTTTGATTGGAACCCAACTGAAACCGACGAAGTAACCCTCGGATACGGTGAAACAGTACGTTGCAAAAATGGCAAGTGCCAACCATCGGGTCGCATTCGCTGGTTTCCTTTGCGTGAATAAGCGGCTTGTGTACAAGAGAAGAGACCTGCAACCTGAAACTCACTGGTTGTCGAGTGTACCCGACGAAAAACCGTCGTCCATTATCGGCGTACGGGAAAGGTCTCCGGGAAGTCAATTGTCCTTGTCCGCAAACGTGCCACAGGAACATTGCTTGGCACATACGATTCACCAGCGGGCGGCCGGGCTCATCCTATTTAGCGCAGTCGAACCCGAAACAGTGGCTGGATCGTACCCCGGATTTGTCGGTATATGCTTCTGATATTTGCCAATAATGGTAGCTACACCTCTTGGTCTCCAATCTTGACTCCAGTATTTGAAGGTCGACAGTGTGAATGGCCTTCTCGAAGGCTTGAGGGTCGAAACTCGGTGACGCGCAAGAGAGATCGAGATTGCGCAGATCCGGCCTGGTCACTTGATATATGGCAGCGTCGCTGTTTCTTTTTTTTTTTGGGAGGCCGTCGAAGCGCATATAGTACGAGTTTCCCTTGTGAATTCGTCCGGTGAGGTCGCGGAGTGATGGTCTGTTCAATGAGTGTAAATGAGCGACAACCAGGTAATACACCATCGTAGATCCCTTGACTAGCCGTGAGATACCTTACATAATAAACCTGTCGACATGCTCAGCGACTACGCCAAGGTGGATTGACTAGCAAACGTTGCGGATATGAGAGGTAAGTCACAATTACAGTGGTGTAGTGCAATCCAGCAGATCGAGTCACCGACGTTTCTTCAACCTGTCTTCATATTTTTTGAACGTGACTATATTCGACCCGAATATCAAGAGAAAACATCATCGGAATGCAACCCAACCACGACATCGCGCGGATTTTACTGTACTAAGCAGCTAGAACCAGTGGTTTTCTCCGCTCGTATCCTCTCCTGCTCCCTTTTGGCGCGTTCCGCTGCTTCAAGCTGCTCACGCTCCTTCTCCCTTTTTTCCCTTCTCTCGCGTTCCTGTTTCTCGCGTTCCTGCATCATGTGCTCTTTCCTCTCGCGTTCCCGGCTATCAATCTCTCGCTCCTGCTGTTCATGTTGATCGCTTTTTGCCCTTTCGGATTCCCTCTTTTCACGCTCCCGGGACTCACGTTCGGTAGCAAGCTGCGCTTCGGCCCGTCTTTTCCCAGCCTCCGCGAGTTCACGAGCTCTGCGTTCCCGTTCAAGCAACTGGGCGTTTTGTTCAGCGTCCGCCTTCTGCTTCTTGTAATCTTTCCTATACCGCATATTCTCATTCTCCAGTCGCGAATTTTCCGTTGCGAAAGTCGCGACCATCCGCTCGAGGCCGCCCCGTACTTGCTCTATCTTCTCTCGGGCTTTCCTAGCCTCTTCCTGGAGTGCCTCCCTTGTCTCCTCGTCTTCAGCAAGTCTTGCGGCCTCTATTCCTAGGCACAAGTCCTCTAGCGCTTGTTCGTGACGTTCGGTTTGCTTCTTCAATTCGCACACAATATCTGCGCCAGCAGTGGTATGGGCAAGATCCTTCTCCTGATCCACCATCTCGTCCTGGATGAGGAGCGCTGAGGGCTCACGACCAAAAAGGTGACGTATGATGGTATGTGCGGACGCCCTCGAACCGTCATGGCGAAGCATCGGGGCCCCCTTGTCGATCGCAGGCTTGAAGAATTTTTCCTTGCTCGCAAGTTCTCGTTCCCTTGCTTCCCCCTCATCGGGGTCCACTTTGGACCACATGTTGGTCACGAGGAGAACGTTCTGGAGACCAGCATCCCCACAGAGATTCCGAAGGATATGAAAGTTTCTTCTCGAGGGACCACCCATCCTGTTATCGGTGATGCGGTGCATATAAACCATGCCAGCGAGTTTGGTCCCTTGACTATACCTACATGTAAAGGTACGTCGAATAATCTACGATCGAGCTAATTCGTGGTGCTTACGAGTCGGAGAGATAGTCTGCTATCAACTTGAGGACGTCGGCATCGCTTCGTGAGGTATCATCAAACCCGGGAGTATCGATCAAGGTGACAGTCCGCCCATCGAGGAAAAATGTGGATGTTTCCACGTCGATGGTGCAACTCTCAAGAGAATCACTGACAGCCAATTTCGACCCACTTGCGGAATTGATAAACTGACGGGTCTTTCGCTCATCTATCGCGGGCATTATAGGGCGAAGTCACCTACGGTTGATTTCCCACTGCCGGTCGCTCCCATTACACTATAGAAGAATACTCAAAGAAGGTACTATCAAAGAACAAGAACTGGCGTACGCAATCCTCATCTTCTCATTTCCGGAAGCCATCAGTATCGCAATTCAGGTTGCTGAGCGGGTTGAAAACAACAGCTGTGGTAAGGCCGATCCACTAGGGACTTTGAGTGACTACAGCCAAAGCTGAGTCTTAAAGTCTCTTAAGCAATACTTTCGCCACCGGATTACGCCGTGCACCATCCTGCAAGACGGACGCATGGCTTCAGGTGGCGGGCTTGTTTTTATCTTTTTGGTGTGCCCTGATCGACCTCGAGGCTGTCCATGAGGTTTTCGCGCTGTTTTGAAATCGCAGTACTGATTTGGACGGTACGCCTGCCGTCAAACTTGGGATCCACGCGGTCGGTGTCGTGTTGTGAGCCAGCTTTGAGTCCATTGTGGGACAGTCAGCGACAGTCCTCGTTGAAGGTGGGTCCTGTGCATCCTTTGCGGTGGTGGAAATCAACTCCTGACAGTCACCGTGATGTCGCCACGCCTTGGTGTGCAGCGGGATTTGATGTGCCAGAACCAATGCTGCCTATTGATCGGTGTTCTGGCCCTCTGTTGCCAATATGACTCATGGAATGGAACTTTCGCCTGGTTCGGCTTTCCGCCACACACGAGGTGAGTGCCTTGAGCAAGGGTACATGTCAGAAGGAGACTATGCGAAACAACACAACTTCGAAGAGTAGCGTCAAGTGGATTCAATGGAGACCTTCTGCACCAGGCATAGTTGGAGGTACAGCGGAAATGAAAATGCTAGTACTTCATATCGTTCGGTCATTTGCGATTGGGCAGACGTTCGGATTTCGGCGACTTCCTAACTCCAGCGAGCTTTTCATCCCACACATCCCACTGTCCAAAAATATCGTTCTGGGACCCCTAACAAGAATGCACTTCATGCCTTGTGGTACCACAAGACGAGGGGCTTCGCGCGGACCTCCGGACATCCATGAGGTTCACCTCGCAATCAGGTTTGATTCATCAAAACCACCCCGGGTGACATCTACACTGGGATGGCCCAATAATACAACGTGCTGCCTAGTGCTGTTAACACGTGTCGCGCGAGCGGCCGTAACTTTCTCGCTTAACAACAACCACCTCTGTCCACGTCCAGGGCTGCTACCAGTTAGCTATGGGCCAGATTCTGTCAGCCATCTGGAGTTGTATTTCAATCGTGACAGCAGCGCGAAAGCAGGGAACGCTGAGGTTAACGGACTGTGACGAGGAGTCGGCATTGGCAGCCGACACGTTGATGCCATCCGTAGCTCAGACGACTGACCCAAGGCCCATCTATATTGCGTTTGTGGCCATTCTTTGCCTTATCGTGCTGCAACGCTCAGCGTCCTATCAGGATCTTGGGCCTTACAGGAAGTGGAAAAACAACGGTACGCCGATCAACTAACTTGACTGACGAATCCTTCATTCGCTGCATTTCTAGTTTGTCAACTTGGTATCGGGGTCTTCGCTTGGCGTAGGGCAAGGATTAGAAAGTTGCACCTCGGAAGTACAAGCATCGGCGCAATTCAGTATCGGCGGAAAACAAGTGGTTTTGATTGATACGCCGGGGTTTGGTGATACGACTCTAACAGATAGCGACATATGGAAAATTATCGCTGCGTCCTTCGTCACTAGGTGAGCTCATAGTTTATCGACTTGAAGAATGGTAGGACCGACCATGCTACTCCACTTTTAGCCACAGGGCGGGGATACACTTCACGGGCATCATTTATATGCAGAGAATATCAGACGTGAAGGTATCTGGGTCTTCTCTCCAGAGTTTTAAAATGTTCCAGGAGCTCTGCGGGGAAGAAGCGTATCCCAATGTCCTCCTTGTCACCGGCATGTGGGACACGGTCGCTCCGGAAATCGGAAATTCCCGGTACCAGGAGCTTGCGACCAAGGACATCTTCTTCAAACCGGTCCTTGGGAAAGGCGCAAAGATGATGCGTCACGATAACACACGCCAGTCTGCGCTCGAGATCATCAGATGTCTCATCGATAAGGAACCGGTGGTGCTTCGGATCCAGCGGGAGTTAGGGGGTGGTGTGGACATCACGCAGACGTCCGTATACAAGCAGATGCGCGGGCTAATGTCAGAATTGGTAGCTCAACGTCAGAGGAAGCTGGATGATTTGGTCGAGGAGATGGCGGAGGCGGAGCGGGCCCAGGACGAGGAAGCGCTAGAAGAACTCGAGGAAGAGGTCCAGGCCGTGAAGGCAGAGATACGAGAAGCCCAGGATAAGGTATTAGGGCTTGGAAGTGAGTATCAAGCAGAGTTGCGCAGGATGGAGACGTTACGTAGGCGAAGGAGGGGGTGATGTATATGCCAGCTGTGGGTTCCCGACTGCTATTCCTATACATAACGAAGAACCAGGCCTCCACGCGGAGACGGCTTTTGAGCTCTTGATACGCATACGCTCGGAATACTTGTGTCCAATCGCAATTGTGGCCGCGGCAATACCGTGTCGTGTTTACGTAGTGCGGAAGCGCCTGGCAGCCGACTCGACGACGACGCTCGAGGTATATCTCCTTTTGTCCAGCTTTGTCGTTACACTCCTAGTTGCACGCACATTCAATCGCGCCAGTCCACGACGCAGCGACGCCCGAACGCGAGTATTTCTGCACACCACCGCAGAAATGATGGCAGAGAAAACCAGTTACCAGTGTTCCTAATCGAGGGTTTGAGGCTATGATTTGGTTCATTTCGATCGTCAAAACAGCAAGGACTTCGCGTGTCCCTCTCCTAAGCGCTGCTCAGGATAACATTAAGGAGGTATAACACCACGCCGCGCCAACGAACGACGGTGATATAAGGTGACTTGTATCCGTCTCTTCAGCACTTTTCGTCCAAGCCCCACTCCAGCTCGCCTTCCCTCGAAGCACCTTTGGCTACCTAACTAAGTAGGAAGCGTTATGGCCTTGCATGAACAACCCGTGGCGATTGCGTACGTCCAATTTCGACCGCAATGATTGATGGGGAATCCTGAATTTGTCTCTAGTGTCATCGGAGTTACTGGAAGCGGAAAATCAACCGTGCGTTGTCTCCTTCCTGTAGAGAGGGAATGGCTGACCGTGAAGCGTTTCATGACCCTAGTTTATTAATCTAGCCAGCGGATCAAACTTGCCTTGCAGCAATTCACTCGGAAGTAGAACGACCGAATTGAAATCCGCCACATTCTCGCTCGATGGGCGGACTGTCACGTTGATTGACACTCCCGGTTTCGATGACACGACCCAGAATGTACTGAACGTTCTCAAGTTGATCAGTGATTCTTTTTCTGGACTGCTGTAAGCGCACACCCGCTTTACCTAGGTCATCTTCTCACTGGATCCTGAACGTGTAGCCGAGGTGTGAAGCTCGCGGGTGTTATTTATATGCACCGTCTCACGGAGGACTGTCTGAGCGGTCCATCAGGGCACAGCTTTCTTATCCTCCGCAAGTTCTGCGGTGATGCGAGTCTCCGGGATGTCTTTATCGTGGCCAACGGGTGGTCTAAACAAAAGGCCAGTGGTAATGAGGGAAGAGAACGCGAGGTCTCCCTCAAGGACGATCTCTTCGGGCCCGTGATTGACAAGGGGGCTCGAATGCTCCGCCATGATGGCTCTCAGGCATCCGCACACGCGATCCTCCGCCACCTGATCAATCGGGAGTCCGCGGCTCCTTCCCATGGAGATGTGTGTGATCGGGGAACGAGGCTTACTCATCCCACGACAGAGGTAGACGGCGTGCGCAAACCGCCAGGCCGGACTGGAGATCATGCAGAGAAACTTGGATCGCTCCGGGGGAAGATAGGTGCGGAAATGGTCGCAGAAGAGGCGAAGACCAAGGATACCCAGGAGACACGGCAGGAAAACGATAACAAGAATGCACGGGAGGAGGTAGAGCAGGCTCGATGCAATCTCAAGAAAATGGTCACGAACTTTGCGGTGGAAAAGTCCCGGCTTGAAGATGAGAATCGTCGGTACAAGGAGGATTTCTCCGCGCAGAAGGCAGAAACTGAACTCAGAATACGACTGCTCGGCGAGGAGCGCAAAGCTCGGGAACTCGCAGAGCTTGAGCTCGAGCGAGCCGAAGCGCAACTGGCCAGAGAGCGTGCATCGTGGGAACGCCATAGGATGGAGAGGGAGAGTTCGAACAACCATGCAGGTCCAATGCGCGACAAGCTTTTCGTATGCGGTGCTCTCGTCTTTGCCCTGGTCTGCGTGTCTCGATTCGTATTTGATGGTTCCACTTTGCTGCGGTAATGTTCACGTTCACGACGATATTTGTTTTCTCTATTTGTTATACTTTACTATAACTATTACATTGGCGCTGTACGACTGACCGAGATACATATAATTGGCGATGCGAGATTTCAGATCTTGCATTGTAATAATAAACTACCTTTCGATGCCACCGGATCACATTGGCAAGGCTATGATCGTTTCATTTCAACATTGGACATAGCGCGGAGTCCTCGTGTACATTCTCATCATTCATGGATGTGGGAACAGCGCCTCACCCGTATTTTCTCACCAGATAGCTGCTGCATTGTGATGAATGCGGATGTAGAGCTATGAGAAGCCCGGTGATATTGCTGCACAGCCACAGAAGTCACCTGTCAGCTCCAGGTGGACGTAACAAACGAAGACTGCGGCGTTGAACACCCGCTTATACAGGTCGTAGTACGGACTCTGAACTAGCCGCAGGTACGATCGGGGTTTCCTACTGTTGCATACCTGTTGTACAGCATGCGTGCGCGTAGGGGGTTAAGACATGATTGACGATGGCAACCAGTTGCTGGGCATCTCGTCACTAGGCGGCACCGAGGACATCATTAAGAGATGGAAGGTCGGCAGTTGAACGGAAAGACGGAAAGACCTCCACTTCAATCTTTTCTCACCACAAGACGTCCTGGTCCCTTGAACTCGTTGAATGAATATAATATTTGGAAGCTCAGTATTGGTACATCGAGACCCCCGATATTTCGGTTGATGATCGGGATGATTCTGGTTCGTCGTGCGGCCTATGCTTTATGATACATCTCCTTGAGTCGCTTGCTTACATACTCCCCGGCAGTAATAGGACTGTATCTCGCTGGCCTTTCCGCAGACACACAGCTTGACATGGGCTGCGAAGACGCATACGTTAATCAATTACTCAATCCTGTGTTTTAGTGGACAAGCTACATACCTCAACGTTCACATGGTAATCCGTGCCAAAGAACAAAGGGATGGAATACCGCTCCTTGCCGCTCTTGTTTATGGCTCGATGAACAGTAGACCTGAAGATGTCATCTATCGGAAAAGATAATCAATGTCCCCCGCTTCCTGATGGGAAAGTGAGGAATAGTCACTTGTCCACATTGCAAGCTGGTCGCCAATGCTAAATAGATGCTGTGAATAATGAGATAAAGTGCGAATGCTGTAGCCCACTTAATGACCAATGTATCTTTGATAGCAGGTGCATCGATCCACCGCTTCTGTGAGTTCATAACTTGAAGTGCCTGAATCCCTGGTTGCTGCCAGAGAATGGTGAAACACTACGAAGGCAAATTTCAAATCAGAATCTGCCACAGCCATACCTCATTCTGCTGAATTCCTGACCTCGAAGCTATGGAAAAGATGAGTCAAGGCAAAGGAAGTGAGAAATGCTGGTCACTCTGTGTGGGCCCCAATACCAGGAGTCTCGTCGTCAATCTCGGGGTGCCCGTCCTGTAACGGATAATGCAGCACCCTCATAATAGCCGCAGAATTCTGAGTCTGGGAAGATTTAGTGAGCTTGGTCAGGAGGCGCGGAAATTACAACGGGACAAGCCTACCTTCTCGTCAAAATATGTCTCGGGCAGGTCAAGGGCCAGGGCAAAAAGAGGGAACAAAACATTACCAACGCTCACTGCTGCGTGACTGAAAAAGAAGCTCGGAACACTCGTACCTCATTGTATGTAGGCTAACTCGACGCACTAATATTCAAGACAGGCTTCTCTGAATCCTGGACAGTCGTCCGAGGGCCAGACGTTAGCTCCTGCCATCACTCCATCGTTTGCTCTCTTCTCGTCGTACGCTTTCGCTTGGATTTCTTCCCATCCAATTTCAAAGCCTTCGTGAAAGTCACCCTTGTCGTTATTGGCTGGATCTATGTTTGCATCAAGAGGTGGAGAATATCCTTTGAAACCGGCGACAGTCTTGTGGTATAACTTCGTATAAACGAATTCAGAATTGAGGGCAAGCGGTTCAAGGGATGGGGTTCGTACCTTCATTTTCGTTGACATCGGAAGGCCAAAATACGTCTGCATCGTAGCTAGCATGTTATCCAAACACGACCGGGGAATGCCATGGTTTTGGACTGGAAATTGTGAAGCGAGGTGGGTTTCTATGACGGTCTTTGATGACAAAAAGCGCGTACTGTAGAAGAACCCCACACGCATACACGCATCTCTGATCTCGTGTGCTGCGGCCAATCTTTCTTCGTGTGTACCGCACTTGCTCAGGTCTCTAGGACATTGGTCGAAAGGCAGGTCTACTGGTAACAAGCTAACCCACGATCATCAGACTCACATGATCGGGATACTCGTGAATGCGCCATCGACGCTGGCTGCGCTTTCTGCCAAGGACATGGTGCGTTCGAGCGAAGAGCGGAAATTCCCACCCAGATAAGATGGGCCAATATATTTACCACGTGACGTGCACGTGATAAAAACGTGGTCCGCGGCGTGCGGAACGCGCGGAGGTGCGACGCCATACCACCTCGGCCCATCTGAAAAGCAGCTGTTTAACGAATCATTCAAATGGACGAAGACGAGCAGAAAAAGGCAACTTACCCTGGTTCACATGGTGCACGTCTTTCCGATCAACCCGTTCCCGTCCGACGCCGTGTGCCTGGTATGTAACGAAAACGAGTGAACATCGACTGGCAGGGTATGCGCCTTCTGATCAGCAAATATTCCTCGAGCATCACGGCAGTATTGCTACAATCAATTTACTTGCAACTCGATCAAATACTCCACCGAGGATCTCCCCGACAGCTGGAGGGTTGATGATTTTTGCTACCATAAGCGGATCGACTCGCTCACTCCCGGTGACTTGACAACCCATCCATTCAGGGCCCTTGTGTGCATCCTGAAATCACCGAACAGCTGAGCAATTTCACATGACCATTCTTTTAAAAAGATTTTGATACCAGTCACTAGTGATGATTTTCGTGAGGTGGAGGGCCTCCCAATGTCCACTGCTATCCTGACTAGCGTTGCCGCCTCACAAGTCACACAAGCGTTCAAGGTATGTACCGAATAGATGGGGAAAATACCAGAGTTAATGCTTGCAATTTCCGACAATAGTATGCCAGAGGTACGATCTCGTCTCTCATTTTTTGGTACTATTCTTACTCACGGATATCTAGTGTCTTCTTGTGCGATATGGGTGTGTAATACTGGTAATTTTCTCTGGATAAATGCGACTGTTCAATAGACGTTGGATTATTTCTTGACCTTTGAAGACGAGGTACCCTTGGCTAGCGCTGGCTCGTCCATCGGGACGCACTCATCTCGATCAGCTACAGTTCTGGGTGTCCAAAGAAAAGTCAAAATGGACACTTGCACAGATATTCTTCATTCTTTCGCGTTACCTCCCGATTATTGGGTGCACCATAGCCACATATTGTGAGAATGTCAAGTACT
>JBBPKT010001199.1:0-10313 GCA_038089395.1 Pulveroboletus frians
GTATGATAGTGGGGGCGTCGGTGGAGCTGAGGGCCAGAAGGTATTGTGCTCGACCGAGCTGGGGTTGACGAAGCGGATGCAGCTAGGATCGGGAGAGAGCAACACCCTACCAGTGATGAAGGCGAAGGTTATCCTCGAATCTTTTCTGGATGAGTGGGTCTAGTGCAGGGCCCTCGACGCCAAGGAGCGAGACGCATCTGTAAGACTAGTACTGTATATTTGACTCGAGCCCATTGTATTTTGTAGCATCGCCAAACAAGTGCCCGACTGAAGGCAATGCGCAATCACTAAGTGAAGCGGCAATTTCCGTGCCGCTTATCCATTGGAACTACCATCTCTCCAGCCATCCGTCGTACTCCACTCACCTTCCAGCTTTCTTAACCACTGGGGAAATGAAGGCTTTCGTAAAAAAACAAGTCAAACGTGTCCGATCCCGCTTTGGTAGCAGGGCCTCATCTCCACAGCCTGTCAAGCGTTCCGAGGAATCTAACGTGCCCAGACCCACCACGTTTCTCCCTGTCGAGACAGAAGACACAAGTTTGGATTCGCAGGACGAGCAGTCTACGGGCCCCGTCTCTTTCGAGCGACAATCGGACAACTTGCGTGCTGCTGGCATGCAGATGGATGCTCTGGACGTCTCCCACTTTATGCAGGACGTTGACCCAGACCTTATGGCAAAATTTGGACGGTTTAGGATCCTTCTGATCGGCAGGGCGAATGCGGGCAAGACGACTATCCTCCAGAGACTTTGCAACTCGACGGACGATCCGGAGATTTACAATGATCAAGGGGAAAAGGTATGGTTGAACAAACTGGAATGTGGTGGCTTATTGACACATGGTCAGGTTGATTTTTTCATTGAGGGCAGCAGGGAGGTAAGCATGGACCTGTGTTAACTTAGTGTCCTTGCAGGTCGTCTCATCTTTTACAGCGTGGACTGCATGATATCAAATATGAGATGGTGTTTAAAAGCAATCAGAAATTTGTCTTCCATGACTCTCCTGGCTTCGAGGCTGGGCGTGAAGATGAGTTCGAGACAATGAAGAGCTTTATTACAGAATATATGACCACGACTGTTTTGAGAAAGCAAATTCACGCAATATGGTGAGTGAGCATGTTGAGCTATTCGGATGAGGCTAATGTAGGCAGGTACTGTATCTCAATGGACCAACACCATCGTCCCATGACTGTTGCAGAGGAGAGATTTTTTGGTGAATGTGATACTGGAAATGGTGATGGACCTTTTTCAATGATGTTTTCTGAGCTCACCTGTTTGGATACATAGTGCCAGTTGTGATGCTCTTTACAAAATGGGATGCACTTGTAGCACAGGCATTCCAGTTTAAAGACCTTGAGCTCCCTGCAGAAGATCAATTTGCCAGACAGAGGAAGCATGCTGAGGAGATTTTTGACAAGGGAGGTATATGGAAGGATCTGCAAACTATGAATTTTCCTCCACAGGCATTTGTGAAACTAGAAGGTTTGTGCATAGATACTTTCTGCTATATTATGTTCTACTGAATATATATCAGGCATGGACATATCTAACCAAGGGTGTAGCATATTGTTGGAACAAACTGCAGCTGTATTGAATGATGCATCACTGCAAAGGCTGTTGATCACAGCACAAGAAAAGAACATTTGGCTATGTGTTGAGTATGCAGTCAGACAGTGAGTGAAACAATGGTTAGATGTACAAAATGTGTATATTAATGTCATACAGTGTGTTGGTCCCCTTTGTTGAGTCTGGGAAGAGTGCCAGTGCAAATCATGATCTGGTTGAGGGATTGGCAAGTTGGTTTCCACACACACAGGTATGAATCAAGCAATGGTTACAGTAAAAATGGTTGAATAATACTGATGGATTGCTAGGTAATTTATCTCCATATGAAAGCAAAGGGATTTTTGACTGATTTGTTTGATTCTGTCCATAAAGAAAGTATGTGATATATTTGGATTAAAAGCTAATTAAAAAATGTGATCATGGAATGAATAGAGTGTAAGTGATCTATCAAAACAAGAGAATTCATTCTAGTCTCATGCACTTTTGTCATTAGCAAGTGAGTGAAATGTTCCATAGCTAGGAAGTGTGTGGTTAATGGATGTTTATCTGGGCATTTAAATCTAAAGGGAGTAAGTCATGAAAAGCATAAAAATTGACATAATTGTTAATGATATCTTGTGTTATCTTCATTTCAGGCAGTAAGTGCTTTAAAATATGGCAAGAGAATTCAGCTTATAGAAATTTGCATATTTGTATGCACCATCCTAGGGAGTAAGTGTGATGATTATGTCAAAGAACTAAATGTTAAGGATTTCATTTGTTTTCCTGCAACAATAATGAAATATAAAGAAAGTAAGTAGGATATGATTATAAATTGCATATACGTTCATCACATAACTCAAATTTAGTTTGTGAGTGATAAAGTATACCTTCTGAAAAAGAGAAGTTGATCATAGATCTATCACATGTTCCATTATTAGTTTGTAAGTATTTCAATAAAATATAAGGGCCATTACTGATTATTATGCTTTGATACTAATAGTATGTAAGCAATCTGACATAGACTTGAAATAGCAAACTTGCTCATTATCATTCCTTTTGCTATTATTTCATCATAGCAAGTAAGTGATCTGAGGTGAATTTGAAATGATCATTCTACTCATTACTATCCCATTTTTTATTATTCTCCTAATAGCTTGTAAGTGGATTAATATGGCTCTGGAATATTCTAATTATATATCACCACTCTGTTGCTATTTTTCTATGCATAGCTTGTAAGTGACCTAGTATGGATTTGAAATGAGTATTGTGCTCAATACTATTCTATTTGCTGTTTTCCTATTGATAGCTTGTAAGTGGTCCTATATAAATTTCAATTGACAGTGCTGCTAATTTACTATAATCCCACTAATAGGATGTAAGTGATCTGATATTGACTTGAAATTACAATGCTGCTAATCATTATTCTCTTCTGTCACTTCTCTATTGATAGCAAGTAAGTGATTTGATATAAATTTAAAATGGCAATCTTGCTTATCACCATTCTTCTGCCATTTTTATACTGATAGCAAGTAGGTGTTTTATATGGATTTGAAATCCCAATGCTGCTAATTATCATTCATTCTGGTGTTCTCTTATCAATAGCAGGTCAGTGATTTTATAAAAATTTGAGATAATAATCATCTTTGCTTTTCCTATTTTTTAATTGATAGGAGGCAAGTGATTTAATGTGAATACACAATGACAATTCTGCTCATTATCATCTCTCTTGCTATTTTCCCATTGATAGCAAGTAAGTGATGTAATATGGATTTGAAATAAAAACCATGCTTATTATAATTTTTTTACTATTCTTCTATTAATAGCAAGTAAGTGATGTGATATAGATTAGTAATGAAGATTGTGCTTATTATCATTTCTCCTATTGATAGCAGGTAAGTGATCTTGTGTGGACTTAAAATGATAATCCTACTCATTACCTCTTTTCTGCTATTGTCCCATTGATAGGATGTATGTGATTGTGAACTTGGAATAACAATTCTGCTTATCACCATTTCTTCTGTTATTTTTTCTTTGATAGCATGTAAGTTGTTTGATATAGACATGAAAGTTCTTCTTATCACAATCTCTTCTGCTTTTCTTCAATTGATAGCAAGTAAGTGGTTAATATAAGTATTAAATATGTAACAATGCTGATTATCATCACTTTTCTTGCTGGTCTCCTACATATAGCTTGTGAGTGATTTTATATTGATTTGAAATAATAATCTTACCAATCACTATTCATTTATTTCACTACTCTCCCATTAATAGGATGTGAGTGATTTAATCTTGACTTGACAATTCTGATGATTACCTTCTACTGCTCTTATACTAATAGCTTGTAAGTGTTCTAATATGGATTTGAAATGATAGTTTTGCTCATTATTACCTCTATTACTTTTCTGCTTATAGGAGGTAAGTCATCTTATGTGAATTTGGAATCACAATCAAATACATTAATCTCTGCTGTTATTTTTCTATTAATAGGAAGTAAGTTATTCAATATAAATTTAGAATGAAATATTTATTTATCAACATTTCTCTGCTATTTTTCCAATATAGGAAGTAGGCAATCTAATATAAACTTAAAATAACAATTCTGCTCATTAAGATTTTCCCCTTTATTTTCTAATTTATAGGAAGTAAGTGATCTAACATAAACTTGAAACAAAAATTCTACTCATTATCATTTCTTCTGCTATTTTTCCATTGATAGGAAGCAAGTGGTTTGATATATATTTGAAATGATATTCTTGCTCATCATCAACACACTTGTTGGTCTATTAATAGCATGTAAGTAACTTGCTATTAACTTCATAAATATTTATATTTTACATCATCCTTTTGCTATTTTTCTATCAGCAGGAAGTAAGTGATTTTATATGGATTTGAAATGACAATGTAACTGATTGCAATCCTTGTGCTATTCTTTTATTCATAGGAAGTAAGTAGTCTAAGATGGGCTTAAAATAAAGATCCTACTTATCTCTTCTGCTACTTTTCTATTAATAGCTTGTAAGTGATATGATATATAGCTGAAATGACAACTCTTAATTATTATCACTTCTGTTCTCTTATTTATAGCTTGTGAGTGACCTAATGTAGATTTCAAATAATAATCCTGCTTATCACTGTCTCTTTGACTATTTTTCAATTAATAGGAAGTAAGTTACATATGACAATCTTACTTGTTACCATACATTTTGCTAATCTTCTATTAATAGCGAGTAGGTGGTCTGATGCAAATGAAAATCCCATTTATTTACCATTCTTCCATTAATAGCTTGTAAGTGATCTTATATGAACTTAATATAATAATTCTGCTCACTACTATCACTGCTACCATTCTTTTATTGATAGGAAGTAAGTCATCTGGTATAGATTCGAAATGATAGCTTCATTCATAATTATCCTTTCTACTATTTTCCCATAATAGAATGTTAGTGACCTGATATGGAATTCTATTTATTATTATCTTTTCTGATAATCTCACATTAATAGGAAGTAAGCAATCTGATATCAACTTGAAATTAAAATGTTTCTGACCACTATTTCTCCCATATAGAGAGTAAGTGATCTTATGTATATAAATTTGAAATGGCTATTATACTAATCACAATTTCTTCTGCTATTTTCCTATTAATAGCAAGTTAGTAATTCCTAATGAAAGTCCTGGTGATCACCTTCACTCTTGATCCTATTTCAATAATAGCAAGTAAGTGGTCTTATATGAATTTGAAGTGGCAACTTTGTTAATTACCATCCTTTCCATTGATAGCTTGTAAGTAATGTGACATAAACTCAAATAACAACCATATTTATCACCATTTTCTCTGCTATTTATTTATTTACAGCAAGTAAATGGTTTGATATAAACTCAGAATAATAATCCTGCTGATTAATATCCTTTCTGTTAATATCCAATTGATAGGAAGTAAGTAGCCTAATATGAATATAAAGTGATAATTATGCTAATCACTATCTTTTCCATTATTCTTCTTACTAATAGCTTGTTAGTGGGCTGATATAGATTGGATATGGAAATCATGCTCACTACTATCTTTTTTACTATCTATCCATTAATAGCGAGTAAGTGATGTGATATGAATTTGAAATTATAACCTACTTATACTATTATTATTGCTATTTTTGATTGATAGCAAGTAAGTCATCTTATATAGACTTGCAATAACAATTCTAATTATCACTGCCTTTGTTACTATTTTTCCTTTGATAGAAAGTAAGTGATCCAGTAGAGACTTGGGATGAAAATCACACTTATTACTATCTCTTTTGATGATCATTCTTTAATAGGAAGTAAGTGGTCTCATAGGCTTAAACAAACAATTCTACTTATCATAATACTTTCTGCTATTTTTCTATTGATAGGAAGTAAGTTATGAATTTTAAAAAATAATTCTGCTTATTGCTATTTTTTCCACTGATAGCATGTAAGTAGTCTGATGTGAAGTGAGATAACACTCCTTACTTACCATTTTCTAACCCATAGAAAGTATGTGATATGATATATATTTGACATAACATTTTTGCTTACTATCATTAACTTTGATTGATAGCTTGTAAGTATTCTGATGTAAATTTGAAATGAAAATACTACTGATTTCCATTCCTTTTGCCACTTCTCAATTGATAGCAAGTCAGTGATCTGATATGCACTTAAAATGATAATTCTGCTTATTATCATTATTTCTTTATTTATAGCAAGTAAATATTCTAATATGAATTTGAGATAACAGTTTCACTGATTACCATCTCCTCTACTGATCTCTTATTGAATAGCAAGTAAGTAGATTTGAAATAACAGTTTTGCTGATTATTCTTTCTACTATTCTTGTATTAATAGCTTGTAAGTGATCTTATATGAGCTTAAAATGACAATTTTACTTATCATCATTTTCTGCTATTCTCTCATTAATAGGAGGTAAGTGATCTGATATGAAATTGAAATCACAATGCCACTTATCACAATTCTCTTCACTGTTATCCTATTAATAGCAAGTAAGTGATCTGACATGAATTTAATATGATAACCATAATTTTGCTTATCACTATCTCCCTTGCTAACCTTTCATTGATAGTGGGTATGTGATTAATGAGAACTTGAAACAATAACCTTATTGATTGCTATTTATATATTTATAGGAAGTGAGTGATCTGGCATGAACTTGAAATGATTATTTTGCTTATTATCATCTTTTCTACCATTCTTTCATTGATAGCAAGTAAGTGGTCATATGTGAACTTGAAATAACATAGCTGCTTCTCACTATTTCTTCTGCAATTTTTCTATTAATAGCAAGTGAGTAGTCTTATATAGATCTGAATGACAATTTTGCTTAATGTTGCTTTTTTTGTGATTCTTCTATTAATAGCAAGTAAGTAATCTGAAATTGATTTAAAATCACATTTATATTTATTATTGCCCCCTTTTCCATTCTTGCATTGACAGAAAGTAAGTGGTCTGATATGGATTTGAAATAACAACCCTGATTATCACCATCTTTCTTGTTATTCTTCCATTGTTAGCAAGTAAGTAATCTTATATCAATTTAACAATGCAACTTTGCTAATAAGCATCTTTTCTACTTGATAGCAAGTAAGCTGTATAATTTGTTGGTCATCTGAATACTATCAATGTTAATTTTTGATTTTGCCAATATCATCACTATATTCCAAAGTTTGTGAGTACTTATATATTTATAAGATAATATCCATTGCTTATAGATACATATATGAACTCATTTCTTTTACTGCCTTCTACTAATAGCTAGTATGTAATGTTATCAAATATCACATCTATTATTACTGACATCTTTTTAGGAGGTGATTCATATGATATACAATAACAGTACAATATACTAATCTGTCTATGGTTCTATTAAACTCTTTACCCATAATAGCATGTAAGTTATTTGATTTATGATTTATACATATATATTCTGCTGATTATTTGTGCTATACTATTATAAACTCTGCCATTGTGATACTATTTCTGATATGAAACATTTAGCTGGTAGGTGCTAAGCTACTCCAATCTTTATTCAAAAATTGTGCATTGATAAATTGATATATATATATATAGGATGTGAGTTTGCTTTGTTATTCAAATCTTTTATTATTCATTTAAATATATCCTTTAATGATATTCAGAAGGTGAGATACATGCATAATATTCATTATCTTTCTTATACAGTATATTTTCAACAGACAGTTGGTTTTTATCTTTGAGCTCTATATGCAACATCTAATATTATTCAGATTGTTTCTGAGCTCCAGTTCTTCCAAGTAAATCTACTATTAACTTGTGTTATATATTACTAAAACACAATCATATATATTTTAGGACTCCTCTCAAACAATAGATACAACTCTTATAGTATGTTTATTTATCAAAATATAAAAGTATATATTAATTTATTATTTATTCCAGGCTAGAAAGACAACTAGCCCACAGAAAGATATTCTCAATCAGGGGATTGGTAAATTGATTGATTTTGAATTTTAATAAAAATTATATTTTTTCTAATAGGTTTCATCCTACTTTTTCAATATTCCTTCACTCTTTTTCAAAACAGGTCTGAAAATCCCTTTGCTTTGGCCACAAAAAAATATGTAGAAACTGGAGCATCTTCTAAAATATCCAAAGATGTGCATAAGCTCTTTTCTACATATTCTACTACCTATGAAATGGAACAAAAAGCAAAGCTTATCATGGATGTTATATCACAGCATCTTTTATGTAGGTAATAAAGTGAAACGGCTTTTCATATACTAACTCTATCTCATAGCATAGGTCAAGGTCCATGACTTGTAGAATCTGTGGTTTTTTCATTCACACAATGTACAATGGAGTGCTTTAAGTCCTATGTATATCTGGATGCTAAGTGATCTGAAAACTAAGCTGGAAGGAAAAAAAAAAGTAACCTGCCTCTCAATTCTTAATCAAATGCTGGTCTGACTCAGTTTGTAAAATGCATCAGCTCTGGTTGGCTTTTCTTTAGGACTATGTCTGACCTGTCTAGCCTTTCGTGAGCGAAACTCGTTGAAAAGACCTATGGCAACAGGGTGACACAACTAATTTATGCCACACAGTAATAAACTCAGTAGGAAAGTGGTGCAGGCGAAACCCAGTACCAGCTGTCCCGGAGGAGTTCCTACTAGGTTCCCTGCGCCTGCAGCGCTCTGTTATTTCGGACATTGAACATAGATCCCAAGGCGCATTGTCCTGGAATGCAAAGGCCAGGGTTGCGGATATTGGGGCATGAAGCCTCTCGAAAGTCACAATGCACCGGGGCATCATCACTTGGTGTTCCCCTCCTGCGTGCAGTATCCGAGGATAATCTCACTGAACAGCGATAGCTTCTCCTTGCTGCAATTGCACCGTCGAGCCTGGCCTGCAAGGTGTTACCTGACATACAAATAGATACATATGCTTACTCGGATGCCAGATGAGCTCCCGGCGGGATGGGTGCAGCAAAGATTGACCGTGGGTGGGCGCAGCACATTGAGATGATCGACGAGCCGAGCAAGCAGCCTGTGGGGCTGTCGAAAATTTTTACCAAGAAAGTCTCAGTCGATACGAGGAGAGACTCGACCCGCCGGGCACATCACCTGTCTATTTCATCTGGCAGGGCCCTATGTGGGTTGCTAAGCAAAAGGTCACAGGAACTAGAACAGTACCATCAACTTTCGATTCTACGGGGCTCTTTGTCAAGTCACGCAGACTCGTTCAACCGCTGTTTCTTGTCCAAAATTTGTTACTGAAGGGAGACAAACACCATGCCGATGAGTTGCACAAGAAGGTAAAGCACGGCTTCCTACCTTACTAGCATGGACGACCGGACTCACTCTCGCTACCTGAGAGGCGCTAAAACGTGAGGTACCTCCATACTACTGGCCTACTCCCCACACCCGTTTCCCTGGGATGGATAGTGTGCTTGTGCTCGGAAAAGAGATTGCTATATTCCAGGTAACCCTGAGTGCAGATCGCAAGTCGCTGATGGAGGGTCTGCAGGGTGTATAGGAACTTGCGAGTCGATTATATGAAAACCGTTCGTGGAGGGTAGTATTCGTTGGCAGGCAAGGTGAGCGAATCACACGGGTTGCAGAGCATAGAGTTGGCAAGCTGCGCTTCCGGGAAGGACACTAGATGGTCGGGTGAGGCTAAAGTTACAAGTACCTGCCTTTCACCAATCCGACGCTCTCTAATTATTGGCGCAGCAACGGGGCAGTTCTACTTGACCTGGACGAACTTGGGAGTAGTCATCGCTTCACCTTCGTGATTGCCACGCACCTCCTCACGAAAATGTCATCAGTGGGTTTGATTGATGGGGGTCAGTATCTCTCTTGAACGTTAGACAGTCGACGTAGACCGCGTGCTGAATCGAATGGCCGTTTTCAGTCGGAGTCGGGTGTTCACCCAATTGCCAGATCCCTCGAGTCATCCATCCACTCGCATTTCCCATGGACTGGCCCATTATTTCGTCAGGTGTCGGCGCCAATTTCCGTCCACGGTGTTTCATCAAGCATCTGTTAGCGTTTCATCATGGATAGCTATCGAAAAGAACAGAGGAACACTGTGAATAGGTTAAATAAACGAGGTGAGGACCTCCACAGCGAACTCCTTCCAACCTAGTGGACACATTCTTTGATAACAGCGGCATACGACCACGAGACCATCCATGGTATCGTCAATGGGACATCCGTCGTGCATGTCTCCTTCCTTCCACCTTCTCTGACCGACACC
>JBBPKT010001200.1:0-10312 GCA_038089395.1 Pulveroboletus frians
CATCGCCCAGGGAAAAACACCCGTCGTTTGGGAGGAGATGTTGCTCCAGTGGAACCTCACGTTATCCAACGAGACCATCATCATGTACGTGTCCTTGGTTCCTACAACAGCCACTTATTTCCCTTCAGGGTCTGGATCTCGTCCAAGGACGCTGCTGCCGTTGCCGACGCGGGATACCGTCTGATCCACGCCCCCTCTGACTACTTTTATCTCGTGCCTCTTTCTTTTTAAACACGTCTTCCTCGTGCTGATCCTCGGTAGGACTGTGGCGCCGGTGGTTGGGTCGGAGGCACGTCGACATCGTGAGCTGCGCCACGCGTATCGAGAAAGGGAGGCTGATACCCTGGGTAGAAACAGCTGGTGTGACCCCTTCAAGACGTGGGCCAAGGCGAGCTGTCTTTGGTCGTCGTCTGCGCCAGGACTCATCCTCCCGTAGGCCTACAGCTTCGATCCGCTCGCGAACCTGGCCGACGCCCAACACGCGCTCGTTCTCGGAGGTACGTCCCCGCGTCTGTCAGGGTGACGATGACACATGGACGACACCAGGCGAACAATTGCTCTGGACGGAACAGTCTGGACCACAGAACCTGGACTCGATCGTCTGGCCCCGCGCGGCTGCCTCGGCCGAGGTGTTTTGGAGCGCGACGCAGCCGACAGGGGAACGGCTGAATGTGACGGAGGCGTTGCCACGTCTGCACGTACGTCCCCTCATCGTCAGGTCTCGAGCCTGAACGATTATTGGTTCTAGGATGTGAGGTATCGGATGGTTCAGAGGGGTGTGCATGCGATTCCGTTGCAGCCACAGTGGTGTGCGCTGAGGCCGGACGCGTGCGACGTCTGAGCGGTCTTTGCGCGAAAAAAGGGCGACATGAGATGCTGTTCCAGCAGACTCTTTTTTACTTGCTGTTGTACTTTATGAGACGATTAAGATAGTCAAGATGATTGTCAGGTGTCTACATGTGTCGATGTGATGCCCCCGCCTAACCGATAAATACTCGGGTTCCCAAGTGACCGCTCCCCGGGTCGCGTATACGATAGAGAAAAATAGATTACACGCCAACCCTTGTTCAACGCACTAGGCCCGACACCTCACCTCCGCACCCCCTACCATCGCGATCGTCGCCCCGAGACACCACCCCAACTCGGTGCCCTCGATCCGCTTCCCGAGCGCCACGTCCCGCTCATCCGCAAACTCGTACCCAAGCCCGAGCAAGGCGTGCATGAACGTCAGATCGAGACACCACTCTGGGCGGTCTCCCAGCGCCTCGATTAAATCTGGGTCGGCGCCCCAGTGGTCCATCCAGCTGCGCGGGCCTGCACAGACCTGGCGGGCGAGACTGGCGAGCGTCGACAGCGTGATGTGGGGTTGAGGTTGGCCATCGGAGGGTGGAGGTAGGAGGGGCATGATCCGATCGTAAAAGTACGAGAGCAGGAGGACCTTGCCCGTCGGAAACGCGTCCAACAACGAGGGCTGGTAAACACCGTTGAACGAGCATGGCTTCACCTCGCAGATCCTGTCGTGTGTCGCATCAGACGATCAGCACCCGAGGGAACGAAGAACGTACGCGTCCTTGGCCATGACCAGCTCCATCACCCGGTTACACGCCTCGAAACTCCCAATGTCTTCTCCGGTCATCAACAGCTTGAGGGTGTGCTTGCCGTCCCCTACGGGCACGTCCACCTCCTTCGTCGTCTTCTGTGCGAGACACGGGTTCGGTACCCTAGGCAGCGCGTCTTCCGTGCTCGTCCGCGTCATCCTCAGCCCGTCCATAAACTCCACCAGCCGATGCACGCTCTCCCTCGCGCTCTTCAACCCATACCCCAAATACGAGTGCTGATACAACACCCGCTCCTCCCCCCCAAACGTCAACTCGTACTTGTGGTCGCCGTCCTTGAGGACGTCTGCAGTTGCCACCGTCGCCTCGGTGGTCTTCTCCGGCTCAAACACGATCTGCGTCGACCCGCCGCCTAAATCCAGCACGGCATACGTCGGCGCGTCCTTGGGCGAATCCCCCCGAATGGTATCCAACAGATAGTTCACCGTGATCCACGCGTACACTCCTTCGTCTTTCCCGTCCATGATCACGACCCCGTCCCGGTCCGAGACCACGAACGGGTACTTGTCGCGCAACCGCGTCGTCACCGCCGCCAGAATCGCCTCACTCTCCTCAACGCCGAGCAATCGGAGTCCAGCGGTCGCTTTCACCGCCAAAGGCGTACAGTGGTGCAACGACGGTGGGACGACGCGAAGTGCGTCGTCCAGGAGGACATCGAGACTCTCTGCTGCGCCCTCGGGCGTCTTCGTTCGATCCGACAACCCGGGTTGGATCATCTTGAAGACTTCGTATTCATACGCGGGCGACGGGCCACAGAAATTGAATTTGTAGATGTGGATACGGGATCCTGTCGAACCGGCGTCGATCATGAGCGCGTATTGGACGAGGGGGAGGTGTGGTGCATGCGGGGTCGTGCAATGGACCGTTTTGAGTGGGTCTGGATCAGTTTCGGGTGAGGTGGGCGGGGTGGTCGTCTGAACGGGGTTGTCGATGTCGAGTGTCGGGCTGGGCTGGGATGAAAAGGGTATCGTTTCTTGTGGTGGATATATATCTTCGAGTCCGGGTGTTGGAAGTCCTGAATGTCCATGCGTTTTTTTCCCTCTCGTTGAGACGGTGAGATGACATACCCGCTGAGAGAGGATCTCCACGAGGACCGAAAAACCAGACGAGCCCCATGAGTACGGTGCACCCGACCGCTATCTTTTTCCACTCGAGTTTTCTGCCCGAACGGCCTGGACCCATACCACCTTCGAGGCGATCGTAGGCGCCGTTCCTCGTCAATCCAGCGAACATGGAGAGAGGGGGAGTGAGAGTGGGGACGCGGGCACGAGGCTCAGGACCCAGACTAACGGAGGTGGAGAACGCCGGGCGGTGTTTACGCGAAATGGTGGTAGAGGAAGAAGGAATGAAATCACCACTCATTCCGTCCAACTCAGTCACTCATCACTCCAAAGACAATCGATAGGCTTCATTCAATCTAGGAGACATACAACGCGTATCGAGTAAGGAGATGTCAGGGTTGCAAGACTAAAAACTGTTGCAGACAAAGCACGACAAGGAAGGGGATACGACGATGCTCCTGGCCAGTGGAGTGGGGGAGTGGATGTGTAGGAATACACGGAGCAACGAAGATTACAGCCCAGGCAGGGCTAGGCATAGATCGTCTGTGACGATAAGAAACGAAACAAGCAAAAAGAAAGAAAGAAAAAAGGATAGCATAGCGACAGCGTTGGGTATAGGCGCAGTTAGAATCATGAACCAGGAAACGCTGGACACTCAATATGGTGACTGCGAAGCAATGCCTGGTAGGTCATCGCACGCTGCTTCCACATCTCGCTCTCCAGTCTGTACCGTTCCGCATTCTCCTCCAACTCCCGTTGGTGCTCCAGCTTACGCTTTCGACTCCGACGGGCTGCGATCGTATTTTGGCGCCGCTTCGCTTCAATCTGCTCCTGCTCTGACAGCGTAGGAGTCACACCCTCCTCAACAAGCTGGTCCTCCTCGTCACCTGGGCCAGCGACGCGAGCTCGCTTACGACGCCAGGTGGCGGGAAGCTCCTTCCGAGATGTGGCGGAAGGAGTGAGATACTTGCGCAGTTGAGTGGGCGCATCGATCGGAACGAGAGATTCGGGAGTAATGTTCTTGCGAGTACCAGTAACGGCAGATTTCCGCTTGGCTGATGGAAGAGGCGGATTGGAGGGAGACGCGTCGGCAATGTCAATGAGGGGTGTAGCGGGGGACCCTAGTCTGTACAGGCTGTCAAAGTTGAGTTGAGGGGGTGGCTCGTGCTGTGGGGGCTTCGATGCCTGATAGGCAGCGTCATCGAATTCGTCAAACAGAGGCGGAAATTCGCCAAACGAGTCATTCCCAAAGTCGCCTACAAGAGGACTTGTCAAGATGTCGGCATGCATATCGGATCCGATAGCAGGGGTAGCGAGCAAGTCGTCGTCGAGAGGCGAATCAATAAGTGGGGATGTCAGATACTCGTTCAGGTCATTGGCCATCTGAAGCTCTGGCGTGGCTGAGACACACGATGAGTCGAATGCAATCAAGGGAAGCGACAAGGGCAACAAACCATTGAGCACGTCCATCAGAGACTGAATGGCCTCAGCGTCCGTCACGTTTGATGTTACCACGGCTGGCACGGTGTGCTCAGTTGAGACACCATGCGGGCCATCTTCATCGGGTTTTTGAGAGAGCATAGTTAAATAGTTGGAGCAAAGATCTGCAAAGTTGGATGGAGACGGAAAAGAGTCGGTCTGTTGAGACGGGGATGCTTCTTCAAAGTCGGTTGTTCTATACGGAGTTGTGCGAGGAGCAACTGGTAGGAATTGGGGTATGCCATAATGGGCAGCGAGATCCGAAATGTTATTAAAGACCTGGTTGGACGTCTGGGGACGTGTTGAGAGGTTGTTTATCGCACCATGGCGAGTAGACAAGCTTGAAAGTGGAACACTTTCAAGTACAGAAGGCGATGAGACCTGATGACCGGGGTTAGGCGACGGACCGGGGCGATGCGAGATCGGCCGTTGATTTAGCAGCTCCACGAACGGAAGGACATGTTGATTTGGAGTATGCGGTAGATATGGATCTGAAATTGCGGAGTGGTGGGGGGTTATTGGGTACGAGCGAGGGCCAGGCGACAACGCGGGCGGCCTGGCGGGTCTGCAACCGTGAGACGATGTGATCAGCGCCTCATTCTCGACAGGGGTATTGTGTGCATCGGTGTGCGGAAAGAGATCAGTGTGACTCGACGAGCACTGAGATGGCCGTGACGCCAAAGGCCGCACCGATGATGTTCGTGAGCACCCTAGGGGCGGACGAGACAAATCGGGCGACCTTGAGGTCGATGCATGACCATGAAGTGATGCTGGCATGACTGCAGAACGCAAGACACTGATCTCTGTCGACGGACAGAAATCGTCACAATGATGTGTTACGGGGCAGATGGTGCACACGTAGGGGAATGAAACAGATCGAACTGAATCACTCACGAATGGGGCTGGGAGGTGTCCTGACTCGACGGTGCACGAGCAGCCGACAAACTGCTCGGTGGATGAGGGGGGGAAGAAAAAAAGCAATGGCGGGTGCGTCTGACTCGGCCGGCTTATAAAGGATCGATTTTCACAGCATTTCAATCTCAGCTGCGAACGCGTGTACCCGAACGGCGGGGACAGTCTTGACCAGGCACACGCGACGGTGAGATAACCCTCTTGTATTCATCGTATGACTCTATAGAACATCCCATCGAACTGGACGCAGCACCGACGACTACGGAATCACTCAGCCGCTGAGTCAACTGCGCACACGGCAAGGTTCTGCCACCGGGCGCCAGGAGTAAAAATAGCCGACGGCCAGGGCCTATGAAGACCAGCCTATCGGAAGTGGACCCGAATCCATAGCCGACGGGGGACCACGCGTCCCCCCCCATCGTCGGTGTATATAGGTTGACCGGGACGGTGACTCGATGCCACACAAGACGACACCGTGCGAAGGTTGGGGAAATACGCGAGAGGCGCAGCAGGGCTGTGAAAATGGCATCGCCTTCTACATGAAAATCCACATAGAAAATCGAATGACATATGTGCTACGGACCTGTGTAGATGATGACATGTCATCACAGCCACTTCCCAGCCAAGAAATGCATTCGAGGTAAGCTGACTGGACAATTATTAGTGGTACTCATAGCTTTGGGATTCAGATCTAGGAAAAACATTGGCCTAGTCTAGCCAGTCAAACTCACAAGGGGGCAAAAAGGCTTTCATACCATTTATACCATTCTTCTATAGTATATTAGCTACTAAATCCATACCCTTGAGTTGTTTTCTTTTTCTGTATTTATTTTAGGTTAGCTTTATTTCATTTTGGATCACATACTTGACATTTCCTTTCTTTTGTGCTACCATTTTTCTATCCCATGTTGCAATCTGGTTCTCCCTCTCAAGCATGACATTATATAGACACTTCTAGGCTATGACATAGTTAGCTCTGGGTCTTGTGTTCTTTACACTATAGTTTACTCCCACATAGATGACTTCTTGGTTTTGAAAATCACTAGCTTTTCTGAGCTTTTGTCCTTTCTTGGCTTGTTTTCTTATAGGTCCTACTTACATTTCTAGAAACTTATGGCAGAAAAAATTTTGTGAGATCAAATTCAGCTTGCAAAGCACCAGATGAGAAACAATATCATTCTACATAAATTTTATTTACATTTTTGGCTGGAATTTTATCAATTGCTGTTAATATGTATTTTGATACTTATAGGTCACATGACCTCATATGTCACAGCACACCATAATGATGCAATATGGTGTCATCTGTCATTACTATAGCTCAATATCATATCATAATAACATCTTATGATAAATATGTACAATTAAGTAACATTTGTGCATTCTATCATATTATCTTCCCTTTATAGTACAATTACTTATCACTATTTGAAATGATTTATCAGCACATTACAGATCATTTCAAATACTTACTAATTCATGACTAAAATCATAGATAATTAGTCAATAGTATTAATATCCATTTGAGTATCTGGATTTAAATCTTATATATTCTGTAGTATAAGACCGCCCTGACTTAGGACAGAAATCACAGTTCCATCTCTTTATCTCTTATAACTGTTGAATTCCAGCTCTAGTATCATCTATCTATAATGCAATTAACAAAAAAACACTGACTATCAGGGGATAATTAAACACTTGAAATGATTAGTAAGGCCTCACTTGAGAAAGGCATGGAAATGTTGATCATTCAAGCTCATATATAGTTATAGATAGATGATGGTACCAGAGCTAGAGCTCAGCAGTAATAAGAGATAAAGAGATGGAATTGTGATTTCTGTCCTGGATCAGGGCAGCATTATGCTTGATCCCAAAGAGTCAAGCATAGACTTGGCAAGAAGGTCCTAAACCTTTAAGTCAAGGGGGTACCTTGTAGATGGCAAGGTCAAGGGGTTTGTCCTAGTGATAGCTAGACAGGGGACTTCCCAGTGAAATGGGTGGACTAAGGACAATCTCTTGTAATCAGGATAGGACACAGGTACAAGCAAAAGCACTCACTCAGGTGTAGAGCAAAGACACAAGAAAAGGAATAAGACTTGTATAAGCCAAGTAGGTCTAAGCTGAAGATACAGAGGGCTACATGGCATAGTTTATATATAAGGACCAGAGGATACTGAGTAATCATATGGAAACAGAAAGAATGTCAAGGAACAATGAGCTAACTGATTATTGAGTCAGTGAGCCAATAGTGAAACAGGAGCAATGAGTAAGCATGGAATAATGGAGAACATAGAAGAACAATCAAGCATGTGGGAGAAGGAACTATGAGCTTAGTGTGACAAGAACTAAGCGAGAAGGGATAAGTCCAAAGAAAGAAAATGAACAAAAGACAATGTAAGAATCATAACAGGCAGTGGTTCTTATGTTCCATGCCTCTCTCAAGTTACATAGGCTTCACCAATCACTTCAAGTGTCTAATTATTCCTTGATAGTCAGTTTTTTTTGCTAATTGCTCTTTAGGTTCATTATGATAATGTCTTGCTACAAGAAGGGTTTAACCTATTATTGGAGTTAGATGTGTTTAATATTTTCTCTTACTTTCTTTACCATCTATTATATATTTCCATTAGTTTTTGAGAGATAACATATTATACACTACTTGGATATGATATGCCACACATTATCTGAATGAATTAGCTGTTAAAAATTCCAAATAAAGGGCAATGATGCCTACTACACTAGTTAATAATAGTAGGAATGCAACATAACAAGGACTCACCTTGGTCATTACCTAAGAGATAGCAAGAGCAACTAAAGGGAGTCCAGAAGTAAGGTGAGAGCAAATATATAAAGTAGACAGATATGCAAGTGCAACTCTGATCAACTCCAAAGTGGGGTAAGCAATCTTTAGAGAGAGAGAAAAATAACAAAGTACAGAATTTAAGAAATGAACTGAAAGGGGACCATAATGAAAAAGAAATGAATGAGTCAAGTACATACCTAATGTATATATACTGGTCATATGATCAGCATGACTGATCATATCCCAATTCTGGTTGAATAACTTTTGCAAGGCATTATAACTCCTAACTCCAAAGTTTCAGAAGTTGTGCAGGAGTTGTGCAGGAGCTTTCAGAGTTGGACAGAAGTGCTTGAAGGAATTTGGAATTGTCATTTCTGACACTAGCTTATAGTACATATGTATATATCATGTGACTGTCATTCTCTTGTGTTCCATCATATTCCATGCTTACTCCTCACTCCCTTTCTGCTATTCATTCACTGATTCAAAGCACAATCAACCCATTTTTTCCCTCCAATTCTTTGGGCTTCCATATGATCACTCAGCTTCCCTTCACTATTGCATATAAACACACCAGTAGTACAGCATATTCTCTAGCTTAGACATACTTGGCAATTCACACCTAGTTCTCATCTCTTCCTTTTTGTGTGTTTTCACTTTACACTTAAGTGAGCACTTTTGCTCTTTACCTGTGTCTTGTCTCAATTGCAAGGGACTGTCCTTGATCCACCTGCTTCAATGGGAAGTCCCTCACCTAACCATTTGTTAGGGCAAACCTTTAATCCCTTATCCTCCATCTGTTGATGACTATCCTATCATTAACCAAATCCTTATCTTCCAGGTCTTTGCTCAATTCTTTGGGATCAACCATAACAGTTATACCAGATAAGCACATATACTGTTATACAGACTGGCAAGCCTTCTCCATATCTTCCAAATTAATCAGGGAAATATATAAATATGCTATATTAAAGGAAAACCAATTACATATCTTATTTATACAATTGATAGTGGTCCAATGTGTTATATGAGTGAAATATGTATATTAGATGGGTGCTAACTCATGTTATGTGAACAGACCAACATAATCTTAGCCAAACCACTGAAGGCTGACCTCCAGCCTTATAAAGGAAAAGAGCTATGAAAAGCACTTATTAGTTAAGGTTTTAACCCAAGACACAAGTGATCAAAGCTGGGGGTACCAGCAGAGGCACACCTGCTTATATATTGCTGGACTCTGCATATGACCAAGTTGTGATTAACTACTACATTGGGTAAACAAGAGTATGTACTTGTGAAAGAGTTCTATGATAAAGAAACAGTAGTGACAGAGGTTAAAAGGGAGCATAGATCATGAGGCATGACATTATATGACAACTTGGTCAAGAATCTAAATGAACACTTGTAAAATGACTCTGGTTAATGATAGGTAAATGATTGAGCAAGCTCACCAGAAAGGCCTACATCTGGATGGTAAAAAACATGTGATTGCCAGATTTCATCATCTTATGTAATTGCATTCTGAAGGCAAGTGAGCCATCTGTGCTGCTTTTTTATCAGACTTAAAATTCAGGTTTGTTTAGTGATCACAGCAGAGTCATTGAACTGATTACAATAGGGTGAAAGCTGAACTTTTTGTTCTGAGGCTAATAAGTGAATGAGTTAATTTCAGTTTTGAGTAAAAGTACTGCACTGTATTTGGTAACTAACCTGATAAGTGGAAAAGCTAATCTAAGAGCTATTAGTGAGCCAAGTGGATATGGGGTGCAACAGAAGGAAACAATGCCCACATATGATTATGTAATTTGCCCTTGATGACTAACTGAATGTCAGTGTTCAATGAAAGACTGCTGGCAGTGCCCCTATTATCCCTACTCAGCATTTCTGAGTAGCAATGACCCCTCAATTTCCTATAGGAGCTCAGCATGCCGGAGTTTGAATATGTTCGGGCGTAATCGGGACAAAGTGGAGCAGTCCAAGTAACTTGAGCTCCACTAATGTCACCGCAGTGCTGTCCAAACCGGTGCAAATCCAATTTCAGTAGCCGGTCGCGACACAATCGATCCCGAACGTTTGAACGACCGATCCGAGTATAAAAGGCGCCTGATCACTGATCCTTATCTGCACCTTACTCCAACCAGCCCTCCTACACCTCTCTACCAGACATCACGATGGGCAAGGAAGCTTATGATCAAGTGGGTCCTATCGAGGGATTCTGTGGAGATCAGTTTCTGACGAGTGTCGTTTCAAAGGTCATGAACGCGCCTCACAAGGCCAAACTCTCTCATGAAGTTATTGCCGCTGCTGCTTCCTACGAGGTCCGTTACCCCCTCATCGCCACAGATGATGACAGATCACGCTGACCACCTCGTAGGCCATGAAAGCGTGGAATGATCACAAGGAAAAGAACGGTGAGTCTGTCAACCACGCCAAGGCCAAGG
>JBBPKT010001201.1:0-10311 GCA_038089395.1 Pulveroboletus frians
GTAGGAAAAAGTGTAAGGAAAAGTGTAGGAAGGAGTCTAGGAAAAAGTGTAGGAAGAGTGTAGGAAAAGTGTAGGAAAAGCGTAGTGAAAAAGTGTAGGGAAAAAGACTAAATGGCAACATTAATGAAACGAGGTCAAAGTAGGCAAGTAATCCATATCACAGCACAGGAATAAAAAAAAAGACCTCATCTCCCCCATCCATTGCTCCCGGCTCGACCTCGCGACCTCGCCTGCGCGGCCCATTGTCGGTCTCCACGATCCCAGTCGATTCGCTCTCGGTCAGCTGATGGTCCCCGTGGGATGTATTGGGAACCCGTGTACAGCGGTCGAGTGGATGTATATGATGGTGGGTGCGTCGATTGAGTCATACTCCCTCGCAGAGCACGAGGTCCGCTTGGGGGGGGTCGAGAGGATGTCGGCGTCGGCGCAGGACCGGGAGGATTTGACAACGGAGAACGAGAATGTGGAGGGGCGGGTCGGCGGGGTACAGACGCGGTCGAGGACGAGGTAGGCCCACAACCTGGCGATGATGGGTGAACGGTATGGAAAGAGCGCGGTTGTGTCGGTGGTGTGTGTGATCGCGGCAAATACGCTTTTGGTGGAGTGGAACTCGTAATCTCACCATCTTCGTGTGAGGGACGACAGGAAGATGGTATGCTCGATGACGAAGAGGAATCGTGGGTATGCGACTGTGCACTCTGACTCGGAATGGGAACAGGTGTGCCAACCGAATTGGAGCGCGAGTTGGCGTTGGATGTAGACGTCGACGTCGACATGGAGGTGGGTGTTGACGTAGAAGCAAGCGTTGAAGGAGGGCCTGATCCAGGCGTAGAGCACACGGGGATGATCGCCGTTTCGTTCGTCCGTTCGGTTGCCAATGGCGGGGGCGGAGGCTCCGGAGCACAACTCACAATACCAGGCATACGATCATCAGGGTTGACAGCGCTCGATACAATCGCGTCCATTATCTCCATTTTGGCCGTGAGCATCACCGGGGACTGACTAGCGCTTTGCATCTGCGTCTGCTCCATATTATTCTCGTTATCCAAGATATGCGATGAAGCTATCAATGAGCGCAGAAGTGGAGAAGACTGCGTGGTGTTGGGGACTTTCGCCGCTTCAACCATGGATAGCGTCTGTGACTCTGCGGAAAGCGTGATATCTTCTCCCGTATTTTTCTCCTCCGTCCGCTCAAGGATGTGATGCTCACGCCCCGTATGACTATTCACATTGACATGTGCGGACCCAGACGAGTCCAAAGTATCCTCCTTGGCCGCGTCATCCACGTTTGCATGAGCAGGGGCACTGTCAGAATCCACTGTCTGCACAATGCTGGCATTATCGCTCATAAGTTCCCGTTTGACCTCGATGCCGGGACTGGACGACAATCCAGGGTCATCAGGGGTTGCGGGTGAACGGAGCGCTTTCGCCGCCATTTCCTCTTCCCGTTGTTTCTTCTTGCGTAACGCAAAGTCCTTCAGGGACATCTTGACTTTGGGCGGTGGCGGGGGCGAGGGTTCTCGCGTTGCTTGAACAAGCACTGGTTCAACAGTCGTCGCTTCAGCTTGTGACATTGATTCGTTGACATCCGCTTCCAGTGATGGTATATTATTCTCCAGAGCAGCACCGAAAGCCACATCAGGGCTCCTGTGGGGTAGGGAATCTGATGGGCGTAGACGGCGGGAAGAGCTGGACGCATACAGTGACGAATACTCGTCTGGCAGGTTCATCCTACTCTCTAGGGGAGCCGGACACGAACGGCCATTGCCGTCTCCTCCCCCGTCATCTCCGATGATATCGAGATCAATATCCATGTCATCGTGGTTCAACAAGAGAGCCTCCTGTTCGTTCGCAGCCCTAGTCGTGTCGGCGTTGGCGGTGGCGCCCTTGTCGGTATCGGAAGGTTCCGAGCCGATTGACGTCGTTCGCCCCCCTAACCGGGGCAATCCGTGTAGTATTTCTGGCGAGGCGAACCGAACGCGGTATGGCTCTCCGTTTGTAGGTCGCCTCTTCTCCACATTTGACGGAGAGTTTATCTCGTGCCATGACTCAGGTGAAGGCCTACATGTTTGTTGATGCTGTATCTCGGCGGGCGTATCGCGCATACCGCCGGGAGAGTTACCGGTCAGTGTCGGTGCAGCAAGAGACATAGGTGAGGCAAACGATTCCTTCTGTGCATGCATATGTAGAGGCTCAGACGGTTTGTGAGGTGGAGGTGACGAGGTTTGATGATCGGAGGAACGCCGCAATGGCGGGGCAGATTCGCTAGGGCTGAATAGCACAGAGGGAGGTGCTGGGGATGATACATCGGGCGAATGTATGGAGAGCTTTGAAAACGTGGCGGAGGGCGACACACTCGATACCAGAGACGGTGGGTGGGACTGTGCAAGCGCTGGCGGGTACGACTGAACTTGCGCTTCCGTTACGGGTGGGAATGGCGCTGAAGAGGATAGAATGCCATTGTCAACTTGCGGTGACGCAGGAGGACACGCGATGATCGGATTGAGAGCTAGGACGCCGGTGGGCATACCCTGCTCAGGTGACTGACTCGGCCATCCTGATGCTGCAGACATCGGCGCCAGGGTTTGCGGTGGTATCCATGTCATAGATACACTCTGCTTGTCCCACTGAATGAGGCCACGAGACGAGCTTCTCATCACATGGGCATGCACGGGAGATGAGACGGTGGTCGGATCAAGCGAAGCAGGCATCGGCGGGGGGGGCATTTGTCGCGTGTCTATGGAGATCGAAGTGAAAAATGGTCATAATATTACTCCGCACGCAAGACACTTACCGTCTGATCCATCGGCCTCTGTCTCTGTGTCAAACTCTGTCTCCTGCTCGTCTGCACGATCTTCCCTATCGCCGCTCACACTCACCGAAGCCTGCTGAAGACCAACCCATTTACTATCGCTTCCTTCCACAATGCCAGAAGCTGACGTCGGACTTTCGGCGTTCGCGTCAGGTGGACTTCTCCATCTTTCATGTGCTCTCCAGCTCTCGGTACGCTTCCAGTGATCCCGTGGGGGATTTTCTTGCGGTGGATCTAGTTGTTTCACTGGAGTCCGGGACCGGGGCCTACGCATCCGTGGGGGCAACGTGGACAGAGAAGGATCAACATCTGAATCGTAATTATCTGTCGCCCAGGATAGAAAGTGTTAGTAACCTGACCACAAAGGCCGACCAATGAAAAGTAACAACGCTGGCAAAAGGGGAAAAAAGGTGAAGAGGATATGCGCATTGGCGCTACCAAGTAACTACTCACCGTCAGCCACCCGCGCCTTTCCTTTTCCTTTGCTGCTCACGCGTGAATCCTCCCCAGCTCTAACTTCAGGAAACGCATAGAGGCTCGAAGGCACAATTTCTACTCCGCCCCACCCGCCATTCATCGGCATCTTTTCTCGCGTCCTAAATCCTCGCCTCACACCCACCAATGGACCCAAATCGATGGCTTTCTTGGTCTTCAGTTTAGGCGGTGCTGCTGGCACGGCAGTACTTGCATCTCCCTCCATTCCGTTCTTTTTCCACGGTTTGCGTCTCTTGACCTGTGGTATTCGTGTGTCAGTTCCGGCCGATGCATCCATCTCAATGTCCACGTCCATGTTCATACCCAACCCCCAATTCCGACTCGGACGGGGACCCAAATAGTCATCCCCTTCCACATCAACTTTATCTTCGTCATCATCCCACTCTTCGCTCGCACCATTCACTTCGGACGAGTCGCCCTCAGACCCGTCAGGTGTCATTTCTCCACCGGGCCATGGCCACTGCCCCTCAACAACCCTCTCCATAACACGAACGGCGCAATCTCGAGTCGAAGAACCACAGGCGCAAGTCGTGAATGTACTGCTGAGAGCATGGAGAATCGACGTGAATTGAGCGCGGAGGTGGTGCAGGTATGCTGGGCTGTGATGACATACACCCGCGGTAGATGGCATCGAATGTGGTGTAGGAGAGAATCCAATCAATATACAGAATCTAAATGAGAAACAGATAAAGGTATGCAATAAGGCGAAGAACTCACGCAAACATTCCAGGGCTCTCTATCAACGCAGGTAACATATGCACCGCATGCCCATCGTCCCATTCCCAGCCCAAGACAATTTCTTCATCTGCTCTCAAGTCTCGTAACGCAAATAGGGCAAAAGATAGTGACGTTGGGTCCGAATCAGAGTCGGATGCGGAAGGCCCATCGTCTTGGTCGGATGAGTCGTCCGTCTGCTGCCCTGGGACGCGCGACATTAGTGGAGGGACGGACTTTCCATTCATCGTTCGTGGTGGATCACCGTCCCTTGAAACGATGCTACCATCCGATGACCCCTTCGCACACTCGCCGCTATGCCGCATCCCCTCCTCCTTCTTATCCTCCCTTCTCTTTACTCCACCACAAACGACGGGTCGCACCACTGCGTTTGGCCAACACCCGCACCTCGCCCATATTGCCTTAACATCCCCGTCTTCCTCTTTGCCTGCGATGACCCCCTGTCCTTTTTCACCAGAGTCGGGGGGAACTCCCCCAATACCCCGTGCATCTAGCCCAACTCCCCATCCACCTCCGACGAGCCTTACCTGAGGCTTTCCCATGCCAAGATGGGCGTACCCATTTAACGGATCAGCCAGATACGCAGCCGAAGGAACGATCGTGGCTGTATAAGGAGCTAGGAGGGTGGTTGCGGGAATCGTATCGTTTGCGTTGGAGGACGAGACGGTGTTTGTGGAAGGGGTAAGAGGTGACTTGGCGCACGAACGTGGATGCAATGAACTAGGTACAGGGGGAGACATGTAATTGGATATAGGTGGTGACGGATAAATAGACGCATGCGAGAAAGGTGAAGGATCCGAGGCAACATGCAACCTAGGCGAGGGGGGACGAAGATGCGCGGGTGTACATGTCGTTGAAGCCGGTGAACATCGGGATTGCAAGCTTGAGTGTGTGAAGGAAGACGCGGATGGGTCAGTCCGTAGTATTGTCCGAGGGACAAATATATCGCCAGCATTTTCGTCCAGAATCACTGGGGTTGTGTTGTCAAGTGGAGGCATGAAATACCCGTAGCTATCCTGGTACCTGCACTCTCGTTAGCGAATAGACATATGCATACAAGCAACAGGTACATTGTCACCTGTATGCGACATCCATTGAAATGGAGGAGCAGGGACAACGAGAAAACCAATAAAGAAAAATCAATTCACCCTTGCGAGTCCACCCTCGTGTATCCTCCATCATGATAGGTCTTCGGTGGCGGGTGTAGGTGTGTCGACGGGGGATTGAGAGCGGTCACGCCTCTCCATGCTTTTGCGACACGAAGCAACTGGGCGTAGACAGAAGGGTTAGGGTAGATGTTTGGAGGGAATACAACTGGCGTTAGGGGTTGACTGTTTGAGGTAGTTGGGCCGCTCCCGTTAAGGTGTAACGTGCGTGAGGTGGTAGGATGTAACTGAGATGAAGCGTGATTTGAAGGAGGGATCGACGGCGATGAGGAATCAGCAGGAGAAAGCATCGATGCCCGCCGCTTCTTCTTCGACGAACTAGAGCCTTCGATAGCGGCAGCAACAGCACTTCCACGCCTCGACTTTCGTTCCGCACCTGGACTCGCCTTCCTCCTCGATACTGGCTTCCCCACACCACCATTTCCCTCATCTACCACCGAGTTGCCATTAGTTGTTGCTCCTGGCGCCCCTCCGTTTGTTCCGTGTGAAGCCTTCATTCGCATAGCCCTCAGCCTCCCCTTTTGAATCTTTACTGCTCGCTCTCTATCGACCTCCAGCAACGGATCACACACCCAGCACTTCCAAAACTCGGGTACCTCTCCCCCTTGAATGATGCCAAAGCAAGCTGCATGACACCACCGTAAGCAGTCATCGCATGCTATCGAAAAGCCATCATCATACGTGAACCCGCAGATGCACGAAATGGCCTCCGAGTCTGGTGGGGGTGGTGCATCTGATAGAGAGAGAGGGTGTTGTGACGTAGAGGGAGATGCAAGCGAAGGATGTGAAGTTGAATAGATTTGTGGCGGGACAGAGCTGGAGTGAATGGGAGAAATTGAACGCTGTTCAGCGGGCGTCGTAGAGGGTTTCGTCGATCCGTTCGACAGCGGATGGTTGGATCTGATGGTTGGCGCCGAAGAGGTCGCTAGAAGGTGGGCCGAGTGTCGTAACTTGGTAGGTAAGCCGTCTCTCGAAACACTTGGAGCGAGCGGTGCTGTGGTTGTTGTTGACAGAGCTGGTGATATCGGTTGCTTCCGTTTGAGAGGGACAACTGAAGGCGGGAGTGCAGACTGAATGATATGTGGAGCACTTGTTCGATCGATGGCGACACCAACGCTGCTTGAGGTTAGGGATGGCCCATGCGCATGGGCAACGTGGTGATGAGAGTGGCCTTGAGGTTGCGGGTGAGACTGGGGGGCGTTCAAGGGGGAAAGACCGAGTAGACCAAGGGCAGCTTCTGTCGCATCGCTATTCATCACACCCACGAGATACACCAAAAAAAACACTTGACCCAGTCGACTCCGCGCCCTAGTTGTCGTCAATAGTCTCGATTGTAAGCGCTGACCGTTTTTCTAGTTGGCGTCGTTATTGTTATTGCCGAGAGGTCGAATGATTTGACGGTCCCCACTGCACCAACCGCTCCCTCGGATAGCAAAGTGCTGAACCCCTTTGAGCTCTACGAGCCCGATGACGAGCGGGCCAGCAAAAATGAAAGCGAGAGAGGAAAAATTGTACGGTCCGTTGCAAAGTCGCCCCGCCCCAATTGAATCCCTCTTTCCCTGCTCTCTTTTTCGCCAAACATAAGCCAACAAAGGGGTTTTCAAGCTCCTACGGCGCAGCACATCCACAGTAGACTCGCTCATAATGTATGGACTTTGAGCAGCTATGCAATGGGATGCAGAAATATCTTATTGTATAGGCTTTGTAGCTCAAATATACATTATGAGATTGGATATAATGGAACCAGCCTTGGTGTCCAAACTAGTAAGTATTGTGCTATGAGAACAGACTCACAGAGGGATCCAATAATTCTGAGATCTGGAATTCTGGTCTGGACAATGCAAAAGAATTTTTCAAAGCATATCAAGCAAGCTTTAATCCTTGTCCACTCTTTCCCATGGGAAGCAAGTGACTGCTTTACTGAACCTTGGAAGCCAGCTATATGTATGACCTATGCAGATATAAGCTCCTATTTAACATCATTTGTGTGTTTCAGGCAAAACTTCTTCATAAGCAGGTGAAGCACATGAAGCAGACAACTTCAGTTAGTCATGTTTTTGTATAAACCATCCATAGTGTCTCAAAATGGAAATACACAGAATTATATAATCCTATGTGTATAATGAGATGATTCTGAAATTGAAAATAATCTTGTACCAAGTTATGTTTAGTGAAATGAATATATGAAGCTATAAAATGTTACAATACATGTATAACTATGCACATGTTTTAGAAACCCTCACAAATATTCAATGATATTCACACCAGAGCTATAGTGACTCAAATAAGTGTCCCAATATTAGGCCATTTTAGAAAGAACTTCAAAGAAGTGATATTTGCAAGAGAACTGAAGTGTATTAGCTCTGATCCTTGCAGGGTTATCAATAGCTCTTACTCCTACCCTGAAAACAAGCTCCTAGTTATATGATTTGGTTGTCATGGCACTGAGATATAAGAATTTCAAAATAACATGTCATTGGGACACTTATTTGAGCAATATTTCTATTCAGTAATTTTAGTACTTTATATGCCCTCCCTTTGCCTTAATCACTGCCTTTGCTTTTTTAGGCATGCTTTCTATCAATATCTGACATTTTTCAGGCCTTATTCTGCCCTATTCCATTCCAACCCTATCTCAAAGCTCCCAAACCCCTCTTGGTGTTGTTATACAGTTATTAAGCTTTTTTTAAGGATTTGCCAGAGATATTCAATAAGATTAAGATCTGGAGAATGTGCTGGAAAATCATGGATCTTGATCCCCTGAGATTTCAGCCACTCCTGTGCTCTTTTAGAGGTATACTTGGAATTATTATCTTGTTGAAAGATAATGCTTTCTTTAGAAATTCTAGATTTTTCTATAACAAGAAGTAAATTGTCCTCCAAAATGAAGATATACTACTCAGCATTCATCCTCTATTCTACCTCTGCAAGGATCCCAACTCCATTCCAGCCCATGCATCCCCAAATCATTAAAAATTTTCCTTCAAATTTTACCATTTTCTGCATTTTCTTATCTTACAAAGGTTTTTCTGTCTCTTTCCATATATATTTCCCTCTATTTGACCCAGTCTTGTTGATCTTGGTCTTGTATAACAAAATTACCTTAGTCTAGTCCTCTATAGTCCAGTGTTGGTGTTTCAAAGCAAAGTTCAACCTATATTTTCTATGTTTTACAAACATAAGTGGCTTTTTTTTCTTGACTACAGCCTTTGAAATGCTGACTTTGGCACATTGTGAAAAATTTGAGGAAAGATAGGAGAGAAGAGGGTAGAGTTGATGAGATAGGTTACCTAGACAGCATTTTCAACCTTGCTAGAAATAATGCTAGAAATAATTCTTTTTTTATTAGTAGAAGAAAGCTTAGAAGAAGGGCCTAATTTGATGTTTTTTCTGCATAGATGGATCTCTGTAAAAGCCCTGGCTACAGTGAATTTCCCCAGACCAATTTGGGAGGATATTTATTTTGAAATGGTTGACTCAACTCTATAGTGAGCTTAGTGTCTAATCACTAAGGTATTCTAAGTGCAATGCAGAGATGATTACATAAGCAGCACACACACTGCCACATCCCAATTGGAAAGTTCCAACAATTTTCCTAGCAAAAAGGCCAAATTCAGAGTAATATATATATAAGCTCTAGTAAAGGCAAAAAAGAGTTTCATAGTGAAATTAAGCTAGCTAGATGGTATCTTTGCTGTTCATAGTGCCCAGAATTATGTAGGTTACATAATGAGACAAGGTTTAAACTCAGCATTTATCAGAACATAAATGTTATTTGTTAAAAATGACTAATAATATCATGTTACAATTTGTTACAATATCTACTCTTTTCCTTTGACTGAACTTATCTCTCCTCACCTAGTTCTCCTCATACTAAGCTTATAGTTCCTCATATCATGTGACCATCATTCTCTCACATTCCACTACATTCTATGCTTACCTTTCACCCTTTTTCTGCTACTTGTTTGCTGACTCAAAAGCTTAGTTAGCCTACTTGTTCTTTCTGATTTTTCAAGTTTCCATATGATTACTCAGCTCCCCTTTGCTATGGTATATAAACCTGCCAGTAGTACAACATTTTCTCCAGCTTAGACCTACTTGGTAATTTATCTCTTGTTCTCATTCCCTCCTTTTCATATGTATGTCTTTGCTTCACACTTGAGTAAGCACTTTAGCTCATTACCTGCATCTCATCTGGATCATATATAAGGGACTGTTCTGAACCACCCAATTCAACAGGAAGTCTCTTACCTAGCCATTAGCTAGGATAAACCTCTCATCTTTTATTTCTTGGAAATCTTATCAACTAAACCTTTGCCTTGGACCTTAAGCCAAGTGACAAATTTTCTGAGGTCCAAAATGGCACAGCTATCAAGTTCAGAGTGATCCAGGATTCAGCTGCTGTCAGACAGGCTATAACAACTTGCATTTACCTATCAAGTCTGGAGTAATCCAGAACTAAAGTATATTAGAGAGGGAATAAGTTTGAGTAAGAAAGGACTTGCTTCAGCTGCTGCTATCAGAACCATGAATTTCTTAACATTTATTGTGATGTACAAGAGATGCTGCAACCTGAGCTGAGGAGATGAAATGCCACAGCCAGGCAAGTCCAACTGCATGTGAGACATGATTACCTGATTAGGAATGCATGCACATGGACCACACAGATTTGAATGGACTAACTCACAGACTTGAGATATAACTGGACTTTGATACTGGACACCCTCATTTGAATAGAACCTATTAAAGGTACATATTTCCCTCTTTTGATTATTTAGGTTTCTTCTTCTAAACTACCACATCACCTCTTGAGAGGGAGTGTTGGAATTTCTCAATTCGGGATGTGGCAGTACACTTAGTGCTTATGTAATCATCCCTACATCACACTTAGAATACCTTAGTTCTACCTTAGTGATTAGCTACTAAGCTCACTACAGAGCCAAGCAACCATTTCAAAACTAGGTACCTTCTTCAACCTCTGCTCCAGACCCTGTTCATCCCTTCTTACATCTTCTGTCCTCTCTTACCCTCAGATCTCCAATTGGACTTAAGTCCAGAGGACCCAGACTTAACAGTGTCGCAATGATATATCATTTTGAAGTT